>PVJN01005487.1:49066-82053 GCA_004026805.1 Lasiurus borealis | reverse complement strand
TCTTGCTCTCTCTCTTCCTCTGGCACCCCCACAATTCTGATGTTGGTACGCTTGAAGCTGTCCCAGAGTCTCCTTACATTATATTCACATTTTTGGATTCTTTTCTCTTCTTGCTTTTCCAGTTGAGTGTTTTCTGTTTCTTTACATTTCAAATTTTTGACTTGATTCTTGCCTTTCTCTAGTCTGCTGTTAGGACTCTCTATATTTTTTATTTCAGTTAGTGTCTCTAGTTGGTCCTTTTTCATCTCCTTTGTGGCTTGCTAATTTTATGCATCATCTCTAGCATCTCTAGTTGTCTCTTTTGTATCTATAGTAGGCTTTCGCTAAATTTATTCGCCTTTTCTAGCATATTCTTGAAAAACCTTATAAGCATGGTTTTGAACTCTATATCCAGTCGTTTTTTCCCCTCCATTTCTTTTGTTTTTGATCCCTTCCCTTGTCTTGGCATTTTCACTATGTCAGGGAAACTTTTTTACTTGCAAGACCACAGAAGTCTCTGTTGAGCTTGGGATGGGTGGAGTCTCAGGGCTTAAGGGACCGCCTTGTCTTCCACTCAGCCAGGTTTCCTGTGGTTTTGGATGATGTCCTGCTCCCTTACACACCAGGACCACACGAGTCTAGGTCTCCAGGGTTTCGCCCGAAACAGGGGCCCAGTGGACTCAGAAGTGGCACAGTTGGGAGGGTCTGTCTCCCGCCCAGTCTCAAAAGCCAGCAGCACAATCAGTAATCTGTCCTCAGTGTGGCGCCGGCGCCCTGTGTGTGCGCGTGCACCACCGTGACCAGACCTCATATCTTTTGCGACTCCCCTAAATTTCTGTGCACTTCTCCCTTTTCACAGTCCAAACTCCCCCCGTATGAGTTTCAGCTGGATCTGGGGTTTAGTGTCATAGGATAAGGGGTTCAATGCTGTTGGGGGTCTCCGTTTCCCTCCCATCAGAGAAAGCCAGCCAGGTACTCGGGCACCCGCTCTCTCAGCGCGCACGTCTCCGTACCTCAGCTTTTTGCAGCTCCTCTGGGTCTCCGTGAGCCCCTCTCCTTCCCTCTAGCTGTAGAACTTCCACTCAGCCAGCTTTCCTGTGGTTCTGGATGATGTCTGTTCTGTCTTTCAGTTGTAGTTTTGAAATTGTTGTGCGAGGCAGCAGTTTAGGTGTTTACCTATGCCGCCATCTTGGCTCCTCTCCGGGTTATGAGTTTGATCCCCAGCTCAGTTGGGGTGTGATGGAGGCAACCAGTTGATGTGTCTCTCTCACATTGATGTTTCTCTCTCTCTGTTACTGTCTCCCTCCCCACTCCCCCCTCCCCCGATATTCCACTCTCTCTATAAAAACATTAATGGGAAAAATATATTCTTGGGTAAGGATTAACAACAATAAAATACAGGTGGTAAGGTGTGTTGGCCTGTGGGCCGCAGCTGGCTGACCCCTGGCTCGGCGCCTGATGTGGCAGGGGTGGAGAAGAGTGGAGCTGAAGCTGGGGGCATTAGCCAGGTCCGCTCTGGCAGGCTGGACAGTGACAGAGGGCCCCAGAAACATGTGAAAGCTGGGTGTTGGTGTGCCTCCCACTGGTTTTTCAGAACAGATCTCCTTGTCCTGATGTAGAGGAAGGTAGGCACTTATTGATTCTGTTTACGGAAGCCAGAGCTGCTGGTGCAGCCAAGACAAGTCGCTGTGTTCTTTAGATTTCTCCCTCTCACTGCTGGAAGAGTTAGCCATCATCACACAGGGAGAACTGTCTCCAGAAATTGCTGCCCAGCCCTTGCAAGTCATCTTTCCCTTAGGGTCTCTGGTTGCAGGATGGCGGCCACCTTTCCTCTGACTGGAAATCAGGCTTCCCACAGTCTCTACATACCCCTCGGCATGACTGTTCCCCTTCTGGGCTGCTCTGAGCCCTGACACACCAGGCCACTTTCTCCTATGCTCCTGCCCCTTCTGCACCTGATTTCAGTCGTTTCCATTGCTCAGTCACTTCCTCCTGGCGGATCAGAGTTAAGCTGCTGCCTTGGCCATTTCGAAACCTTTAGGGCTGAAACTGTGAACAAGGGGATTCCAGGGGTTGTGCGATGCTCTGCCTCGAGCAGAGGGAGATGATGTGGGTTTGAGTCGTTGCTACCATGTCTGGATCCTGGGCTGCATCTGTAATCTGTGTTTGGGAAGCATCGTTTGGCCTGATATCTCAAAACCATAGAAGAAGAAAGCACAATCCAGGACCCAGGGATACTCCCTGTACCCAAACCTGACCTGTGGAACTATTTGGTGTCAATCTAGTCCTGAAACATAGGTTTGGGGAAGCAGGTATGTGGAGATCCTCCCCACGTCACAGAGGGAAGAACATCTGGCTCAGAGAGGAGGCTGCGCAGCCAGTCCTGGCAAAGTCAGAAAGCAATAGGATCTGCATCTGCTGTGAGTTCCACACTCGCCAGCCCCTAGGAACCTGCAGGATTCCAGATCCTGAGTAAGTCCAACTCCAGCTCTTATTAATAGGCACTGCCCAACCAGCTCCCTACCCCTACGTCCTGACCTTCCTCTCTAGGCAGAAAGGCGTGGTCACTGTGTGTTCTCATTCTGTGTCTGCACCTGTGCATGTGGCTGCCATGCTTTCCTTTTCCTCCAGTGTTTTCAGGTCCTATCAGCATATGGGGCCCAGCCCCACCTGGGTCCTCCGTAGAGCTCTTTCTGCCCAACTGTCTCCCTCCCTCTGAGGCTGCTATGGTCCGCAGCCCTCACTGGTGTGAACTCCACATCATCTCCTTCATTTAGACACTCAGCATTTCATTGTTCCCTTGTTTCCACCAGAAGAGCAAGGGCAGGGGTTGAGTCTTCCAGGTCTTTGCATCCCCATCACATTCAGTGGGTTCTGGGGGCAGCCAGGGAAGAAGGAAGGGAGGGAGGGAGGGAGGTGAGAAGAGAAGGAAGGAGGGAGGAAGAGAAGGAGAGAAGGGGAGAAGGAAGAATGCTCAATACTAAAAACTCTCCTGTTTTTGGACAGGCCAAAGTGCTGTTTCTTCCCTAGGAAAGGAAATGAGTGGGGTTCTGGGGTTGGGGGTTGGGGTGTAGGTGGCAGCCAGGAGGGAAGTTGGCTTTAGATGGCATGGAACCAGGAAAGACCAGCTCTGTTCTGGCAGTGTGTGGGGTGCAGGGAGGGCAGGAGAGGAGGTCCTTTCCTCCACTCACCGCCTCGATGGTATTTCTCCAGGTGGTGGTGAAGCTGGGCTAGGGTGAAGGAGTTGGTGGAGGGGTGGGTGTTGATGCCTTTGGTGACAGGAGATAAATGAATCCATCCTAAAGGCTGTCTCCTTTTCTAGAAATGTAGCAGCTCAGTTCTTGACTTTACTGCCTTGGGGTTTTAATTAAATGTCAAATATAATTTAGGTCTGGAGTGCTGATGGGTGTATGAACATGAGGTCCAAAGCCTCATCTTTATGGGTCTCCTTGGTACACACCTAATTTTGGGGGTTAATTGATCACTCTTTATTTGAATGCCACAGGAGAAAACATCTGATTTCCCCTTTCCCCTTGTTCTTGAAATAATAGTTGGAAGAGTAACACTAAACAAAAAACCCTTTGCGTCCAGGTTATCTAGAGAGAAAGAACCAGATTGGACCTGTTGATTTGCAATCTACAGATCAGCAGTTTTTCTTCCTCGAATGAGGCTTGCGGGGTCGTAGCTCTTGACCCATCTTCTCTGCTCAGCGCGTGGTGCCCCCCACTTTCCTGCCCATTTCACGGGAGAAAGAGGAAGAGGTCCCAACACCTCTCCTGGTCACTCCCTGCAGTCAGTCAGTCCTTGAGATGAGTATAGGAAGTGACACTGCCGTACACGCTGTCCTGTGCAGGTGAGGACCCTGAGGCCCACAGAGGGAAGAGACTCGGCCACAAACCTGGGTGGCAGCGCCAGAAACACACCAAAACCATTCTAAATCGCTTTAGCCATTGATCAAAGCTGTGTGTGTGTGTGTGTGTGTGTGTGTGTGTGTGTGTGTGTGTGTGTATGTGTGTGTATGAGATCTGAAAATACTTGGGGTAACTCCATTTCAATTCAAAAAGTGTTAACTGGCGACTGTATTAGAGGCTACAGATTCTACAAAATTGTATGGAACACAACTCATCGATCATCTATGTGATAGGACTTTCTTTATAGGATCCAGGCAATTATTCCTCAAACAGGAATAGGATCATCTCTTTCCCTTATTTGAAGTTCTGGGAGCTCTCTTTTGATATCCTTTGCTTGGTAAAGAGGACTTTTACCATCTGTTCCTACCCTTCCTCTGGCAGCCTCTTCCTCCAGTCTCCAGTGCACACTCCATCCTACAGACATGGAGTCTCACACAGCCCTGGCAGGACTCGCTGCATAAGGGTGCCTCTGCCTGAAATCACCCACTTGGCTGCTTGGGAGGGTGTTGGGCTGCAAGTAGTGGATATTGGAATAAATGGGGCCAATGTCTGTGGACTTTCTTTTTTTAAAATTTTTAACAATATATATTTTTATTGATTTCAGAGAGGAAGGGAGAAGGTGAGAGAGATAGAAACATCAATGATGAGAGAGAATCATTGATTGGCTGCATCCTGTACACCCTAGGAGGATTGAGCCTGCAACCCAGGCATGTGCCCTTGGCCAGAATTGAACCCGGGACTCTTCAGTCCACAGGCTGACACTCTATCCACTGAGCCAAGCCAGCTTGGGCTGTGGACTTTCTATTTCTCGCATGACAAGAAGACAAACAGTTGCCAGACACTTTGCAGCGATGCTGCCAAGGCCTTCTCCATTCCCACTCTGCCATCTTTAGCTCCTGTGCCTTTGTCCTCCTGCTCGACACTGATGGTCGAAGGAAGGCCATAGTGGCTTCAGGCATCATGGTTGCAAGAAGAAAAGAAGGGACAGCAACAAACCCATCTGTTCTCTTGCTCAGGAAAGTAAGTGCTGTTCCAGAGCCCTCTCCAGCAGAACTCCCTTTCCTCTCATGGGCCAGAGCCAGGCCACATGCTGGAGACCAAGCATCTGGCCAGGGGGTGGGAATTCATGACTGACTTGTGGAATAGGTTAATAAGTGCCTCGGTTCCTTGGCTCAGGGTCTGCTTCCAGGGAGCCACATTTTCAGAGACTGGCACAGGGCTTGCTTTAGAGCAGACCCCAGAGTTGTGTGGAATGAATAGCTGGGCAGTGGGGAAGCAGAGGTATAAGGAAAGAGGCCAAATGGCTCCTGCTATGTTGTGGTAAAGACAATCACTGCTCCCCAATAGTGTATGCTTCTCTGTATCTCCCATCTTCTTGGCAGTTAGGTGGTGACCATGTGACAAGGCATGGCCGAGGGCGGGGAGGGAAGTGACACATGCCTCCGACTCTCTTTCCTGACACGATTACCTGGAATCCTTGTATTGCTACAAGTAGGCAGAGTGACATGGCGAAAGCAGCCCAGTTTCTGAGCTCCTGCATGGAGCTGACCCAGAGGGGACCTCGCATGAGTGGGAAACAAGCCGCATTCAGCCATGGAGATGGCCTTTTTTGTTACCCCAGAGTAATCTAACCTAACCTGTGCCATCCACTCACTAGCACTTTTGGACACCTGCTATGGGCTCTACATGCTGGGGAGGAAGTAAGTGAAGAGCAGGGTTCCTGCTTGAGAGCTCCCACCACCTCGATCACACCAGTTGTGGGCAGGGCTGACCATGCTTGCTAGGCCATACTTCCTGTCTCAGGTAGGAGTGGCCCCAACACCTTTTCTCTACGACTCTCTCCTGGCAGAATCTTCTGTTGGAGAAGTTGGGTAGATTATACGTTTGTGGTCCTAGTGAGGGTGGAAGGCACTGACATCCAATATTTAAAATAAGTTTGGACTGAAACTCACAATGAGAAATATATTTTACATGCATCAGTATGCAGCACACATATATGTGCATATGGGTATGCCGGGATCTACACTGACCACTGGCGATGCATTCTGATGCTTGAAGTCTATTCAGTTTTGTAAAAGACTACTCACTGTGACCCAATGAATTGGTTTCCATGACCTTTTAATAATACACAACCTGCTGAGACTGGTTTGGCTCAGTGGATAAAGCGTGGGCCTGTGGACTGAAAGGTCCCAGGTTTGATTCCGGTCAAGGGCATGTATCTTGGTTGTGGGCACATCCCCAGTAGGGGGCATGCAGGAGGCGGCTGATCGATGTCTCTCTCTTATTGATGTTTCTAAGTCTCTATCCCTCTCTCTTCCTCTCTGTAAAAAAAATCAATAAAATAATAAAATAAAATAAAAAGAAAAGCCTTACTTATTAAAAAAAATATACAACCTGCAGTCTACACCATAGAGACTCTGGGGAGCTAGGGAATGGTGGTAGACATGGTGGCTGCGGATGGCCCAGTGGGACTTCCTAGAGAATGGGCCATTCACCAGGGTCCTGGAGGAGCAGGAGGGAAAGTTATTATGGGAGAGAAGACTGAGCAAGGCCTTGGAGGGTAAGCCTATTTGTTTGGGGAATGGGGGCCCTACCTGAAGAGGAGTAGGCATAGGTGATGGGGATTGCAGAAACAGTTAGGAATGATATTCAAAATAGCTAATACTTGGAACAGCTCTGACAATTGGAAGAACTTGGGTGTGACCAATCATAACAGACATGAGCTGTGACAACCTCCCACCCTCAGACTCCCCCATAGACCACTTGTACTGGTGTAAGCTTGAGTATCTTTCTGGGAGCAGGACAGGCAAGGAAAGGGGTTATGGGTATAGGGACACAGTGTGACTGGAGCTGGGAAAGGCAGGGTTGGATCCCAGAAGCCCCAGCAGGATGGAAAAACAGAGCAGGCTTATCATTCTATATAATAAAGAGGTAATATGTAAATTCACCCTCACAATTTTGCACAAGATGGCTGCCTCCATGTGATCAAAGATGGCCACCACAAGATAGCTGGCAGGGGAGGGTAGTTTGGGGGAAGCAGGCTGGCAGGGGAGGGCAGTTAGGGATGACTGGGCAAGCAGGGGAGGGCAGTTAGGGGCAACTGGGACAGTAGGGGAGGGCAATTGAGGGCAATCTGGCCAGCAGGGGAACATTTAGGCATTGATCAGGCTGGCAGGGGAGTGGTTAAGGGTGATCAGGCAGGCAGAAGCGGTTAGGGGCAACCAGGCAGGCAGGCAGGCGAGTGGTTGGGAGTTAGCAGTCCTGGATTGTGAGAGGGATGTCCACCTGCTGGGTTAGGCCTAATTGCACAGGGATTAAGCCTAAACAGGCAGTTGGACATTCCCTGAGGGATCCCAGATTAAAGAGGGCGCAGGCTGGGCTGAGGGACCCCCCCACCAACACCCTGGGTGCACGAATTTCATGCACTAGTCCTCTAGTCTTTGCATAAGTTTCCAAACTTTTCAAAATTCTGAACATCTTGTTTCCAGGTGAGGATTCTATTGGCTGAAGCCTGGGAGAGATGCAGGACTCAGGGCATGTCAGGGAAGGTCACAACTAGGGCCCCCTGTGTGTGTTGGGCAGACAGGCAGGCAACCTGCAGAGCTACCTGGGTTCGTGTTGCTGGACTGAGGGCTAAGAGAGGCATTGGAAACCTAGCTGTAGATCTACACAACACACTGCCTTTACCTCAAGTTTCAGGACCTAATAAAAAGTATCACAACGTGTGCTGCGGTGACCTCAGAATTATTCTGTGAGCATATGATGAGGAGCAGCTAGAAATCACCTTGAAATGAAAAAGTGTTTTATGAGCTTAAGTACCACTTTGGGGTGGTAGAGAAAGCACTTTCCTCCCAACTTGCCCGAGAAGGAAAATTTTTTTGTTTAAATAACACAAATGTAATAGAACTGTCCAAAGTACATGATTTTGGCAATGAAATTTGTGAGACCCGACTGGTGGTTCTCACGGTTTTATAACACTGTAAAAATAATGCATTTTTCATCAAGATAGAAATAAAAACAATAATAAAAGCCTAACAGTTATTGTGTGCTGATGAGGTGCCAGCAGGTACTTTGCATCTCATTTAATTCTCCCATACAATCATCATCCTCATTTTGCAAGAAAAACAATGCAAAAGTTGGTATAACTCAACTGATGGTGGCATGGTGATTGTTCTACCTCATGGAGAGACTAAGAGAGCAGTGTCCTGCCTCCGTGAACATTTCAGCTGTGCTGCACCTAAGTCCACCAAGGCCTGGGCCAGTAGAGTAAACCAAGAGCAGGGAGAATGGAGCCATTGTCCACACTCTTGTGAATGGCTGAACTTGAACAAGTTACTTTCTTCAGAGCCTCGGATTCCTCCTCTATGGACTTAACAGGTCTGGGGAGTTCTTGAGTCTCTCCCAGTTCCAAGAGTGCCTCTGATTAGGTTCCCAGACACTCTAAGCCCTGGAGGAAGCAGCCCAGTGGAACTCAGCAGCTCCCAAGAGCTGCCTGGTTGCTCTCTCATTTGCGATGGAGGAAAGTTGGGCCTTGGCTGTCTGGCTTGGAGAGGACAGAGGGGCAGAAGGAAAGAGGAAGGGCAGGTGGGAGGGGGACAAAGTGAATTTTGAATTAGAGTCCTGTTGCCAGCCCAGGTTAAGGTCAGGGAGGGAGGAGGGGTACTCCTGGCATGCTGCTCTACTTGACTTTAATTGCTATAATTCTGAGAAGATTCAAGTCCAAGCCTTAGAATTCCTTCACAGAAAACTGTCTTTGCAACATCCGCATACAAGGATATTAGCGAACTGGCAGGCAGCGCTCCATCAATGCCCCACGCAGGGAGGGCCTCGCTGACAGATTGAGGTGAGTTTGTGGCAGGGTTCACAGCCTGCAGGGCCCCTTCTCCCCTTTCTCTGGGACCACATGGTGAATCAGCCACAGTTACAATTATGGAGCTGGGAAAACGGCTGCTGCCTCCAGTGCAGAGGCGGGTGGTGGGGGAAAAGGATAGAGCGATTCTGTATGAGGCAAAAGGAAGAAAAGATGGGGAAGAGTCAGAGATGTTGGCCTTGGGTGTTTTGTGCTGGATGGTATGTCCATGTCAGAGGAGCTGCAGGAGCCTTTGAGTATAGTCTGGGGGTGCCCTCTGTGTGTGCATGTATGCATGTGTGTGTATGTACATGGGTACATGTGTGCATGCATGCATGCGATCATGATGGTGAGCGAGAGGGTGGGAACAGCTGGCAGGGCTTGGAGAGCCTGGCTTCCACTTAAGGATCCTACTCATTCATCGGCCCAGTAACCTACAACCTCTCCTGGTTCTGGAAATGATGATCCAGTCATTTCATGGTTGACTCTTGGCAAAATTCCAGAACAGATGACTGAAACTGATGATTTGTGAGTTCTTAGAAAAGAAGGTGATAGCTGGAAGCCAGCATGAGTTTGCTTTGAACAAAGCTGATCAGCTTGCCCTCTGTCCCCTTTGTGACAGCTGTGAGACTGACACCCAGTGGGGCCTGTGGCTTCTGCTTGGCTGGGGAGGAGGGGCAGGTGGACGAGGAGTTGCCCTTCTCCCGGAATTGCCCATGTGCACATGGGATTTGGGTGTTGTGGGGTGGCCTTGAGGCCTGACCTTCTCTGTACAAAGAAACAGAAGGACTCCCACAGAGGCTGGGAATGGACCCCATGCCCACACAAAAGCATCGGTGGCTGAAGCCAAGGCAAGCAGCAGGAAAAACGGCATGGCTCCACAGATGGAAACCCACCATAGAGAAGGGGCCTCCAGGACTCTCAGTGACAGCTCTCAAGGGGCCCAGGGCTAACTGAGGACCCTGGTGGGCCTGGGGAAAAGCGGCATACGTCCCTTACAGGTTCACCACGTAGGTCCTGGACAGGTGTTGTGTACTCCCTCCCACCTCCAAGAGCCATGATGGCCCCGCAGATCAGGCAGAGGTCTCCGGCCAGGTCAGTGAGCAGAGATGGCCTCAGAGTCCTGCTTTCTTTGGAGGTCACAGCCAGGCAGCCTGGGGGAGGGCTGACATTCAGAGAAGTATATACAACCTGGGAATATGTAGTTGGGAACTGGATCCCTGGTTAAGTGGCTGGGACTCAAAGCCATTTTAATTTGTATATGAAAGGAAACCCTTTTTATACATATAGGTTGGTGAGGCCTCGCTACTTGGGTTGGTCAGTTTTTGAGCTGGTAGTGTACCCCCTCACTGCAGTCTTTGAATAAATGAAAAAACAAAACAAAAAACTCCCTGAAGTCCAGTAGAGAGTGCACTTGGGTGGACCCATGGCTGCTGAACAATTGTCCCAAAGGGGATTGTTGCTCAAATCTGAACTCTCAATCTAGAAGTGGGGTGGGGGGTGGGGGTGTATCCTCGTATTGTGCCATAGCATTCAGTACTAAATCATATTCTCAACAATTTCATCTATGACGTGGATGAGGACACAGAGACCAAGATTATTAAATTTTTGGCTGACAGGAGGGATAATTATGGTCCGGAGAGAGAGAGCTGAGGGTTTGAAAACATCCTGATAAGCTGAAATGATGCCTGAAACAAACCAGATGAAATTTAACAGGGTCAAATAGTGAGCTCTATATTTAGGTAATAAGAATGAATTATGTAGGTACAGTACAGGAAGCAAGACTTGGGAGAATTTCAAATCAAAATTCTGTGGCCCCGGGGGAACTTGGAGCAGCAAGACTGCCTGATGGGGCAGCAGAGAGCAGCTGCTTCAGGGAGCTCACCTGGGGCTTGAGCCACCCTGATGAGGGACCGTACCCTGCCCAGCACTGCTAGAGGAAAGGAGGCAGCATGGGACAGGAATGATCAGGCAGGCCCAACACGGGCAGGTGGAGACTGGTTTGTGGCACACAGGCTCCAGGTATGTGGGTTGTCTGAATCCAAGGGAGGCTGGGCTCCTTATGCCTTGGGCCACCTCTGTCCCAGGCCTGCTTGCTCTTCTCAGGCAGGGTGAGGTCTGCCCAGTCTCTGGGGTGCTTTTGAATGACCACCAGCTCAGTGTGGGGAAAGACTGGAAACATACTTGTAGAGATGGAAACAGATTAATGATCGGCTGGGGATGGGGAGAATCCGTAGGGAGAGGTGTTTGAGGCGGAGGAGTAGGACCAGGGAGGTTTGTGGCAAAGGAGCAGGTCTGTCTCTTGATTACACCTGTGAGAAAATGGCACAGCACTGCACAAGCACATTGTGCCTTTCCTGGCTTTGCTATTGTAGTCTAGTTATGTAAATTGTGACAGAGAAAACGGCACAGAACTATCTATATACATGCTTTTGTACCTTGTCAATTTCCCAGGCTTGGCTCTTGTAGTATGATTATGTCAATTGTAACCATTTGGGGAAACTGCATGAAGGGTCTATGCGACTAATCAAATTATATTTTATAGATTCCCGTGAATCTGTAATTACTGTTTTTAAGTTTAAGAAAACAAAACAAAGCTAAGGCAGAGTTTGTGATGTCCTAGGAATTGGCGGGGGGGGGGGGGGGGGGGCGAGGAAGAGGCGTCCATTCATTTCATTTCTGGAGGGGACAGCGGGTGGGGCCTGCCCTCCTTCAGCTCCCCTGTGCCCTTTTGTGCCCTCTGTGTGCCAAGACGCTGGCACCACATGATCGTAGATTTTGATCTATGTCTTCAGCAAATGCCCAGGAAGGACACGTCTGGGGAGCAGAAGGACTTGAGAAGATTAGAAACATTGGTATGGGACAAAAAAGCAACAACACAGAGTGGCCAGATTATTATGATCTATGAACGCATAATAATATTGCCACTCAATGTGTGTGTGTGTGCATGTGTGTGTGTATATTTATACACATATATTTATACATATATACATATACATACATATACATATATATAACATATATATTATATATGTATATAAAATATATATTAGAGGCCTGGTGCATGAATTCGTGCATGAATGGGGTTCAGCAATCATAATAATCTGGCCACTCAGTGTGTAAGGCTCCAGACCAATTAGGGGAGTGGAGAGAGAGGGAGGCTGACCACACCTCAGCTAGAGACAGAAAAACCTGGGAAGGAGGGTTGGAAAGACTATATGTCTTGGGCTGTTTCCACTCCCAGAGTTCAGGGTTATGGACAACAGCAGAGGCCTGTTTGGGTACCTGTGTTCATCAGAGAAGAAAGCTGGCAGGGTGGCTGTGGTGCTGGCTGGAGAGATTGTGTCAGCTGCCATTTGGCCTTTATGGAACCAATGGGGCTCACTAGCTCTCCTGGTTGAGCTGAGCTAAGGAGAGACCATGGATTTTAATCCTATGCCTATTTCACACCAAGTGATGGAGGGAGGATAAACATGTGGTCCATTTGCTCCCAGTACTGTCAGAGAAGCAGCATCTTAGGTCCAAGGCACCGGACCCGTACATTCACTGCAGGGTCTGTCTGACCTGGACAGGGTCACGTTGCTGAGTGAGGGGAGGGAGAGCAGGTTTCATTTGATGTCCTCCCACTCTCCTTCCTGAACACCATCTCCTACCTAAAGATCTCTCCCTGTAGGCTGCTGTTCACAGATCAAATGTCATTGCAAGCTCAAAAGTTTTTAGCATCCATATGGCAACATAAACATGGCAGGATGATGGATGACGGTTGGATGGACAACTGAGGCAGGAGGGTGTGGTAGAGCCTGTGGAGAACTCTACATTCAACTGAAATAATTCAGATACCAAAAAGTGTGTGTTTGCCAGAAAAGATAAATCTGCAGATAGAACCGGGCAACTGCTGATGCAGACCCTGCTCTTTTCATGCTGACCTCGGAAGGGACCTCCCCCGGGGCCATTCCTCAGGTTCCTCCCACACCAATTCGGTGACTCATGGGAAGGGCATAGATGTGAGTCAAGGCCACGTCATTAACCTGCTCCTTGTATGACTTTGGGAAAATACTTGACCTCTCTCTGCCTTGCTTTACTCATCTGCTAAGTGGGTATAATATCCTTATCCACCTTATGTAATGAGGCATTGTTCTGAGAATGAAATTTTAAAAACCCATAATGGATTTGAGGCAGCATCTAAAAATACCTGCAATATAAAGGGGTAAAAATAAACAATATGTGAAATCATCTTGCAATTGTGCTATAAACACATTTTCCTTGTTGTCACGAGGAGTAGTGAGAAAGTTATAATAGAAGTATTATTTCCCAGACTCATTTTCAACTTAACCTTGGCCTCTGGGCTTTGACTGAAAAGCAGGCAGGCAGTAAAACCTCAGACACTGATGCTGGCTGCAGGCTCATGTGCTGGTTTTGCCTCAGGGCACTTGGGCCAGGGGCCTGGGAGTGGTCAGTTCTGAGTCTCCAACTTCCTGCTGCTCTGTCCAGGCTCCACCACCAGCTCTATCACCATTAATTCCAAATCTCCCCGAGCATCCCTTCCATGCTGGCCCAGGGCTGGGTACTCAGACACAGAGAGGAAAATGGCCGAGTTCTGTCCTATAGGAGTGCACCAAGAAGGGACCTGGTCATGAAAGCCACAAACTCAGCTCAGCTTGCTGCGGGACAGTTGGTTCATTCCTTATTTCAATTCTTCATCCATAAGATAGACATTGACATCCTCCTCTTCCTCCCTCTCAGCAACACTGGAAGTTAAACCGAGAATATGCTCTGATAAGGAAAATTGCTATGCAAATGCAAAAGGCATCATCTCTATTCAGTGCTGCTCTACAGTGATTTCAAAAACAGCAGAGCTATTAGGATTTAGGAGCCGACATGACCGAGAAGCTTTGCCTTAAACTCTCTCCCTGCAAGGTTTCCGGAATCAGTGCAGGACTAAGCCTAAGCCTAAGCCTAACCCTAATCCATGCCACACATATGAGCCCTTCTGCGCGAGCAAACTGACGCCTGCCAATGCTGGAGCATGTACTGAATATTTAATGGGTGCCCAGCGCTGAGGTGGGCATGGTGAGGTGAGAAGTAGTCCTGGGCTAAATTGTGTCCTCCCCGCCCCGATTCTTATGTTGAAGCCCTAACCCCAGTCCCACAGAACGTGACTGCATTTGGAGATAAAGTCTTCAAAGGTCCAGACCCAGCTTTGTTGGATGTCTTTATAAGAAAAGAGTATTTGGACACACAGTGAGACATCAGATATGCACACACAGAGGGAAACCTATGTGAGGACACAGAGAGGACGATGCCATCTGCCAGTGAGAGAGAGAGGCCTCAGGAGAAACCAACCTTGCTGGCACCTTGACCTTGAACCTCCAACCTTTAGAACTGTGAGAAAGTAAGTTTCTGTTGTAGAAGTCCCCCATCTGTGTTCTTTTATTCTGGCAACCATGCAGATTTATACAGAAAGTGTAAATCTTTAAAACCTACTTCTTGAGCTGGGCGCTCTTGTGGTAGGGAGATACAAGGATGAGTAAGGAAGATGTGGCTTCTGGTCTCAGGAAGCTTACAGTCCAACTGGGAGACTGACATTGCCTTCAGGATGGGGAGAGGAGCCCAGCACGCGGGGGAAATATGTCAGCATACATTTATCCCTGTATAGGTGCAGTTGGAAGTGAGTAGTGTTGACTGAGTGGTGGAAGCTCAATGAAAACAAAAGGAAAGTCATTGGGAAGAATTTGTGGAGGCGGGGAACTTAGAGGTCCAGCATCAGGTGGCTCCTCAGTGCTGACGTACCTGGGAGGTGTTACTCCCTGGGGACTCCTCAGGGACCTGCTGAGACAGGCCTCTCCTCCAGGAGCCATGCTGCCTCCCTCTCAGCTGGAAGCGCCTATTCTCCAGCAGCTGGGTGTTGACTGGCCCTTCTGTGGTGATTTGCTGCCATTTCTCCAGGCAGATGGGGACTGTTGGCTGTTCATCAAGTTAGCAATTAACAAGTAATTCATTAGGCCCCTAATGAACAAGTTATTAACCTGGCTAGCCACATCCCTCTGACTTGGGGGAGAAATGGCTATTAATAAGGGCGTAGGGTGGCTGCTATGGTTAGTGGTGAAGGTGTGGCTGGGGGACAGAAGACAGGTTTTGGACATTTAAGCCAAATTGCTTTACCTCTCTAGGCCTTGGCTTGGCTGCTTAGGGGGTGGAAGTGATAAAACCTTATTAGTGGGCAAATTAAATGTCAGAGACAGTGTGTATAAGTGCAAGGCATTGGGTTATATAACTCCAAGGCCCCTTCCTTCCAACTTTCTATGATTTCACCTCCCCAGGCCCATGTAGGGGATACCAGACCAGTCTCTGGAACCCTGGAATCGGTCAGCTCCCTGATAATTTAGTATGTGCCTGGAGCCCTAATATCACAGAAGGCAAGGCATGGCAGGGAGGCCGTGTGATGTGGATCTGTTCTCATGGTGCTTGTAGTGTGGTTGTGGATATCAGACATTCACACACAGCAAACTCACTGTAGAGAACAAAGAGCCTGCGATAGACCAGGAGCTATACTATGCCAGGAGAGAATGACAGCTATAAGCTGGGGTGTGGGGACCTTGTCAGAGGGCAGGGACTTGAAGCATGACTTCATTGTGTTTTTCTGATTATAAAAATAACACATGCTTATCCCCCCAAATCTCCAAATAGAGGAAATTGGAAAGAAGGCGATAATCTGTAATCTCATCGGCCAGTGAAAACTTCTGTTGACATTTTTGTGTGTATCTGGGAGGATTTTGACAGGTAGAGGGGGTGGGAGGATATTTTAGGTGGAAGACATGTGACTGAAAGCTCTGGGTTTGGGGAAAGGTAAGACCCGTGGTGGGTTTCATGGTGTTGGACCGGGCCCTAGGTCCTAGAGCAGAATGGAATTGGAAGCTGGAGGACAGGAAAATGGCTGGAGAGGGCAGAGGTGTGTGTGTGTGAGAGAGAGAGAGAGAGAGAGAGAGCCTTGTGCATCCAACCAGAAGCCCTAGCCAGCACACCCTGCTCTTCAATCATACGTGTGACACAACGGAACGTATTGATATAGCTGTCCCACTTAGAAGAAATACTGCAAAAACCTCTGCAGGAAAAATAAATGAATATAAAGCTATGGCACAGTTGCCAAAGGTAGTGTGGGACTAGAGGAAGCGGCCAGGAAGGTTCCATCTAGTTGTAGCTAGCAGGCTGTTTCCCATGTGTCAGCAAGACTCCTCAGGGGATAAGGGACCTTATCCCACTCTGCCTGCCAACCAGCAGGCTCTCATTTCAGGCCCATGCTTCGTCCCTGGGGGGCATCTACCATTTTTTTTTTTGTCATGAAACAGCAGAAAAGTTTGTAGGTGATGAAACCCCTTTCTGTAAGATCATTACAAGGCAAGGTGATTATTTCAACTATCCAGGGGATAGGTATTTCTGTTCTATAGTGAGAGGAAGTGGAGGTTCAGAGAGGTGAAGTGACTTAGCCAAGGCCATATAGCTGGTGACAGAACCAGGCTGAGAACTGAGATCTTGGGACTGCATTTGTGTGTGTGTATGTAATTAGTTCTAGTTTGGGAGATAGTATAGCTTGATGGTAAAGTGAATGGTTTTTGAAAACATGACAGTCCTGCATTCAATTTTCTACTCTGTAATTTTTCTCATGGAAGTGTATGAAGAACTTTGGACTTCTTATCATCATAGATCAACTGGGGCTAACAAAACAATTTATATCCCTGGGTCATTATAAGGCTTAAATGTAGCAATACAGGCAATATAGACTTAGCATGTAGCAAGTGCTCAATACATGATAACTATGATTACTACCGTGTTAACTCTGACTCATCTGAGTCACAGAAATAAGCTGGATCTTGTGATTGTTCCTCAGTTTTCGCTATGAACAGTCACTTTGGAGCTAGGAAGGATTCGGGTTTAGTCTCGTGCCTCACAGATTGCCAGGGCCTGAGGGGCCAGACACAGAGTTCCCTCAAGAACTCTCTGATTGGCCAAACACCAGGTTTTGCAGGATGTAGAATTTTTCTTTGGCCTCTCTGATAAAGACATTGATGCCCACCAGACAACCCATCTCTTTCCCTTCATCTACCGACCCCAGTGACGTTAGACCATCTAATTGGTTCGGGCCAATGGGTGAAAGTGACACGTTTCCCACTGGCCAATTCCCTCTCCTCCTGCCTCAGAGTCGGAGCATGAGGCTTTGTGATGGAAGGTAATAGTGTGCCAGTAGGCTTGGATCCCGAATGACTGTGTGGAGCAGAGCCCCCTGCAAAACTCCATGGAGCTTATTGCATGAAGAAGAAATGAACCTCTGCCATGTAACCCTGGGAGACTCTGCAGCTCTGTTCTACAGTAGCTGAGCCTAGCTAACTAATAGGACACATTTTGGTTGACAGAGAGTTGACATGTTACATTAATAGTAAAACTCATACCTTGCACTGCATAGCTTTCCACAATTTATTATAGAGCAGGTTCATACCTATCATCTTTTTTGATCCTCAGACAATTACCTTTATGGGAATTCCTGCTGCTATGAGCTCAATGTTATTTCTTTATGTAATGACTTCTCTAAAATCCCCATTTGTATACATACCTATTTTTCAATCAATCACTTCTTCCCCATCCAATATCCTAAGTCTTCCACTGTAGCTTCAAAACTTTGTTGCACTCATTTGTTCATGCATCTGTCTCCCACTCCAGGCTGGAGCTCAGCAACACTGTCTTATGCAAGACAGAGGCCATATCTGTTAATTTTGTGTGTTATGTCTATTGTAGCATGTGCTTTAATGATGGCTGAACAAACCACCACATGTGTGAGGTGGGCAGGGCAGGCCTACTGTCCCCATTTTGAGGCACATCATGAGGTTAGGACCAGCCCAAGTTTGCACAGCTAGTAAATGGCAGGGCCAGGAATGAGCCCCAACTTCATGGTCAACAATCCTGGCCTGTTGCTGCACAGGCAGGTTGGAGGATCAAGTGAGATTGTGTGGCCAGGGCACTGTGTGAGGCCTTCCTGTTATGTGTTCACCTCCTACTTCCAAAGGCCATTGAGGGAGCCCCACGTGGTGGTGTCATAGTGGGGACAGGCCTGGTTGGACTGTGGTGGCATATTGAGGGGAGGACTGTGAGGGACACTCCTTGGGGGTGGGGGACTTGTCTGCCTTATCCTCAGTAGCAGAATGGGGCTTGGAGATTAGTAGGTCTCAATACAGTGCCCCTTGAACAAACGGGAAGGAGGAAGCAGGCAAAGGAGCCAGGAAAGGAAGCTCTAACTTGAATTCTAAAGGTCTGGGTCTATGATGAGAGTTTGTGGGGTGGTGACCATACACAGGCTCTCTCCCTGCTTGCCTTCTGGCTGCATCCCTGGGGCCAAATAAGGTCTGTTTCCTGGCCCTATGGAAACGCAGGAGCTGGGTTGGCTCCATTGTGACATTGTATGGCTGGCTCATTGTGGCATCTATGCGGCCCCGTGAGCACTCACAGGCACTCATTAGCAAATGCGATATCAGCCCTGAGTCCTTCCCTACTCCTGACTCCTCATGGGGAAGGCCCTTTCTTATCCTCTCACTGCCTGGGTCTGTCCAGGAGCAGAGGGTGGAGCATCCCGAATGGTGGTCCAGCTGGGACTATGAGTAGCTCCTGGGGAAAGGACGCTCCTTCCCCAGGGTTGGCCCTTCTGTAGCAGAGTTTTGTTCTCACTGGCCATCAGGTTCCAACAGGGGCTACTCCTCTTCCTTGGCACAGTAGATCTCCTTCGTAGACCTCTTTTGTTGTTGCTGTTATTTCTCATCGAAGGATATTTTCCCATTACTTTTTAGAGAGAGTGAAAGGGAGGAGGGGAGGACAGAGAGAGACACATCAATTGGTCGCCTCTTACACGAGCCCTGACCAGACCCAGGGATGAAACCTGCAACCAAGGTACATGCCCTTGACCAGAATTGAACCAGGGACCCTTCAATCCACAGGTCGATGCTCTTTCCACTTAGCCAAACCAGCTAGGGTCAGTAGACCTCTTTCTGTCCTCCTATATGGAGTGGGAAGATCTCTCTCTTTGGTAAAGCTTTTAGGCGCCCATACTGGACACTCTTGGCCTGGCTGGGTAGCTCAAGGCCAGCACATAGTGCTATTTGAAGGGTGGAGGGAGCAGCCTCCCTGTAGCCTCTCAGAGCCCCAGACCTTAGAACTGGAGGGCACTCAGAAGTCAGCTAGCCCACACCTGCAAATGGGAGTATGGACCTGCGTGCCAACCACAAGTGACTGGTGGTGGCTGCCATCAGTTAACAGTACCTGCCAGGGTTGGGAGAGGGGAGCAGAGCATGAATCCCACGGGTTCGCCATCTGGGATCTCATCAGAATCCCTTTCTCCTGGTTCTCAATTTCCACTATTAGAGAGCCATATCCTCCCATTAAGACCTGCTTCTCAGTTCATCTCTCTTTAAAATGCATGTGTATCAGAGAGAAGTACCAAGAATATATTGAAGAATTCAATAATTGATTGCTTGGGATGGGTTGCAAAGAAAAGACCATTACCAGCATTGTTAGTTCTGGAAATTGCAACACCTGGGCGATTCTTAAAACCCCTAGATCAGTGGTTCTCATGTTGTGGTGACCTCCAACCATAAAATTATTTTCACAACATGAGGAACTGCATTAAGGGGACGTGGCATTAGGAAGGTTGAGAACCACTGCCCTAGATGATCACTTAGCCTATGACCACTTTATCTGACTGCCTTCCCAAGTGGAAGGTGGCTGAGAGGAAATGGAGAGCAGGCCTGTTTGGTGGAAGGCAGGTTTGGAAACCAGAGGTCACCTCTTAGGGCATACCTTGCAGTGGGGACCCAGGGGGCCAGAATCAGGAGGAGCTGAGCACCTTCGGGAGGCCAGCTCTGCTCCTCCCTCTGTTCAGAAACCCTCTCTTGGGGACTCTGTGTTCCTGGCACTGACACCCATTCTCTGAGGGCTGTGGCTCTGTCACCCACTTCAGAGGGGTCAGCCTTGAGGAGAACCGAGGTTGCAGCTGCTTTGTTTCTTCAGACCAAAAACTTATTGGAGGTCACTGGGCCAGAATACTGAGTGTGGGGGCTTACACGCTAACAAGTGGGACTGAAATAGTTCATCATGTTGATCAAGAATTCTAATGAGTCCAACTGCTGTCAGTGTACTAAGTCTTTACAGAATTAGACTTTAAAGTGAAGAGCATAAGTCAATCTCCTTTGAATTAAAATAACTTAAATGGCAAAAAATAAAAAAAAGCACCTGGTCAGATTTATTAATTTTTCTTAAGGAGAACAGAATGGTGGGAAAGAGAAGCATCCAATAACATGGATAGCTGCTTTGAACCAGGTCACTGATCACAGCCAGATTCTCTGTGCTAATGTATGTCAGGTAAGAGGCACCATTAATTAATTAATTAATTCAACAAACACTTATTGAGGCCTTATGATGTGCCAGTGTCTAACGATATAGAAATGACAATGACATGGGTTCTGTTTACATAGAACTTTGAGTTGAGTAAGGGTTACAGACCAGAAAGAGAGCATTTTCAGCAGAGTTTGATGCATGTTGGGCTCTGAAGGCCTTGATTCTCCCATCTGTGGGAAGGGAACATCCCTCATCACCATGGAACTCCAGTCACTGGAGCAGTAAGAGCTATCCCAAGCCATGTGCTGGGTGGGCACTGCGAGATCCTGAAGCAGAATCACCATGGGGCAAGAGCTGTCCCTAAAGGCATGGCCCCTCTTTCCTCCCTCCCTCCCTCTCCCCTCCTCTGTCCTCCCTCCCTCCCGCCTTCCTTCCTTCCTTCCTTCCTTCCTTCCTTCCTTCCTTCCTTCCTTCCTTCCTTCCTTCCTTCCTTCCTTCCTTGGAGGGAATGCTATGTGCACTGTGTTACCCCAAGCAGTACTGATCTCTTCTTTGACCTGCCAGCAAGCCCAGATCAAAGCTAGAACTTGAACCTTATCCGAGCCTTTTTCCAGAATGCCACACTTGCAATTGGGGTGTTGCCTGAGAGCCAGGTGGCATTTAATTGGGAGACCAGGCTAGCCCAAGGCTGGGAAGATTGCAGAATCCTGAGGCTCCCATTGCTATCCAGTGTAGACTCCCCAGTGCAGCCAGCCCCTCCCATCCAGGAGGCAAACTTACCCATTTTGGAGTCAGGAGGGAGCAGGTGCCTGGACCTTTGAGAATGGCCCCTCCTGGAGTCTGCTTTGCAGATGTGATGGTGTCTTCCTTAAGGTGCCTTGGGCTGGGGAGTCAGAGGTGGGCATGCGCCTGATGCTTTGATAGGAGCAGTTCTGTCTGCTCTGCTAAAAGCCAACAGCATCCAGAACAGGCCTTTGGCCAGGGAGGTTGATGGCAGCTGGCTGTCCATGAATGTGCAATTTAAGGGACTCCTGGAGGGCTCCCTACCCTCCCCATCCATGGCAGGGGAGTCCCGGGGAGGCTAATTCCCTCTTAGCACAAGAAGAACTCAATTATCCCACCTGTCTGGACCATGAAATAGGGGCCTGGGGGGGGGGAAGGAGGCACCCAATCGTGTGCCTGTTTCTCTGACGTTGTCTTCATATTTACTATTTTATTTTATTTTTCTGAAGTGTTTAAGCAAAGGCCACCTCACAAATAGGGATTTGAATCAGGACACCTAGGATCAAGTCCTAAGTCAGCAACTCACTGACCATGTGATCATGGACAAGCCACTCGATGCCTTGACTTTCAAGTTTTCTCATCTAAAATACGTCCACCTCAGAGGCTGTGTGGAAGGCCTAGGGAGACAGATTTATAGAAAAAAGCTTTGTCAGCTGTTGAGTGCTGTGTTCTCCAGGCTGTTTATTATCCTTAACCTCAAGAGCCTGAGGGTCCATGATGATTGAAATTCTATCATTAACAATTCACTCCTTTGGGTTAAACATTGCCCCTCCCACTGGGAGCCGCTTTGTTTGCTACTCTGGTAAAAAAAGAGATAGGACAGCTGGAAAGCACCAGTGCACGGGGACTGTGGGGGTAAGGACATCGTGGGTAATGGGTAAAAAAGTTCCCAGGACTTGAAGTCAGGGGGAGGGAGGTGGACATGCAGGTAAATGTGCTCACTGGGCTAAACTTTGGTTGGTATCAGGGAAGGCACGTCTGTTCAGAGAGGAACACTCTGGTCCCGATTTTTTGTCCAGAGCCTCTTTGTGAGCTGCCTTCTAGCCTCTGAAGACCAAGGCAACGGAGTTGGGCCCTTAAAGTGATGGTCCATTTCAGACAAAGCTCTACCCACTTTGCTGGGCTCTCCAGTAACTCCAGGCAGCGGGAGCTGGCTCCCCGCCGTTTGGCAGGAGCAATCACGGCCCCTCTCCCAGGATTCTGCCTCTGACCTTCGGTAACCTGGTAGATGGCCAGTGCCTGGGAGCTGGGGTAGATGTGGGTGCTCAGGAGAGGAGTTGTGGGTTGTTCTAGGCAGCTGAGTCTGCCAAGTACCATGCTGGCACCAAGACAACGCTGGGGCGTGGCCGGGATGGTGCCAACACAGGAGGAACAGTGTAGTCAGGGCCACAGGGAGGAGGCTTGACAGTAAGCTGGGATTTCAGCCTGATAGTAGCTCCCCTAAGGGATGCTTCCCAGCACATCTCCTGCTGCCCCTGGGAGTTGTGAAGAGACCAGGGGGGCGGTGGGGTTCCACAGTTTTCTTAGGGCATCTGTGACTTAGGACAAGGGGAGTTTAGAGAAACAGCCCTTCCTAGGCCCCTGCAGGATGAAACAAAGTCAGTGCCCCTGAATGCTGGGTGTGGTCTCCCTCTTCTCCATGAGCTCCTGGGAGGGAGAAAGCAGTGGTGACAGATGGATGCTGGGTTTCGGGTAGAGAGGAAAGGCCACTAGACCTAAGTATGGGAGGACCTGCTCTGCCACTTGCTGGCTGTGTTGTGACTTTGATGGGTCTTCCAGCCTGAATTTGTTCATTTGGAAAGGAAGGTAATTGTGCCCCACCTTCCTCCCAGGGATGTTGTGTGAACTCCAGACCTTGAGGAGGAGGTTGTGAAACTGTGAGGCACAAAAGCAGCTTTCATTTGCATTCCTGCCTCTTGTCCCTCTAATGGGTATCCTGGGGCTGGGGGCTCCCTGGCATGGGTGAGGCTTCAGAGTGGTCTCTGAGGCTCCGAAGGAGAGGCGAAGTAAAGCCAGGTTTCCACCTCCTGTGGTGCTACCTCTACAGAGAATGACAAAGCAGGAGAACATTGACTGAAATCAATTAGAGGAATCAATGCCCTGAGTGCAATGCTATGCATGCATTTCTTCCCTCCTCTCCAGGTCAGTCCCACCCACCTTGCCCACAGCTCTGCTACTCTTTGGGAATCAGATGGTTTAGTTAAATCCCTGCTGGTGTCCACTCCAGCCAGGCTGGGCCTGGGGCATCTGGAGTGGCCATGGGGAGAGGGAATCAGCCCACTATTGGGAGGGAGACAGGGGCTGGCCAGGGGCTGGGAAGCACTGAGATGAGCTGGGCACTGTGGAGTTGGGCCATGCCAGACAGGATCCTTTCTGGGCTCCAGACTTGAACTCTAAGGATCAGGCCCAACAAGGCCCACAGGCATTTCAATGCCCCTAATTTCTTTACACTGCTGCTTTACAGGGGAGGGAGAGAGCATTTAAGGTGTTCTGAAATGGGACATGAAAATTTATAGACCAGGAAGTCTTCACTTTGCTTATTTATTTAACCCAGGTGGGACCCTGAATGCCAACTGCCAGAGTTCGAATTCTGTTTCATCCATTTAAAATATGACCTCAGGCAACTTAAATCACTTTTCTTGCTTCAGTTTTCTCATTTATAAATAGGGCTATTAATAGTACCGACCCCATGGAGTTATTGTAAGAATTAAAGGAACATCAACATTTATCTTGCCATAAAGCTGGCCACTTTATTTTTTCCCATGACGAAGCCTGAGAGGTCTGGGCTGGTTGCTTTACCCTTGCAATCACCCTCCTCCCTGTCCTCTGTGTGGCATCTGTCACCAGCATCTTGCTGATCCATCTTTACAGTGTCCCTGACAACCACCTCTTTGTCCATGCCCAGCACCTCCTGTTTGGGACTCTCATTGCCCTCGGCCAAGGCTGTTACAATCGCCTCCTAACTGGTCCCTTGTCTCCATCCTTCACAGAGTTGTCAGATCGATCTTCCTGGAACACCATTCTTGTCATGTCACTTGCCTGCTCAAAAGCCTTCAGTGGCTCCTAGGGGAGCAAGCTCGAAGCCTGCCATGTTTGTCCCCCACTGTACATCCTGATTGGACCTTCCAGACCCTCTCACTCAAGCCCCGCCCACCTGTGTGCTTAGTTCCTCCTAACTCAAACCTTTCTTACCCCTGTGCACTTGCTTATGCTGCCTTCTTCCCAGACTGCCCTCCTCTGTTCTCAGTCCCGCTCGCTCGGTCATCCTTCCTGGTCCAGCTTGGATCCTACCTCCTCTGCAAGTCCTCCTGAAACCCAGTGGCACTAACTACCTTTCACCCAGCCCCAGTGTGCACTGTGGTTGCGTACTCTTTTCATGGGTACCTGACCCAATTCTATCTGTATATGCTTCCATGGCAGGGCAGGTGGGTGGATTCCACACAGCCATGGTACAGTGCCGGGGGCAGAGAAGGGGTCAATAAGTTTGTGTCAGTTAATTGACCCAGGGAGATGCCTGGGTCAGCTGCTGTTCCATGGCATCGCTGCTTGCCAGGTCCATGTTCCTGATACGTCTTAGTTGGCACCTTCTTCTTTTTACTCCTGGTGGTCCTTGTTTTATTTTAGTCTCTGGAGCAAGGAAACCCTCAGCCTTCCTCCCTCCATCAAAGAAAGGGAAGGGATGAGATTTGCTGGGAGCAGCACAAGTCTGGTCAGTGAGCTCTGCAGACCGGGGCCAGGCTTAATCCTCTCTCTTTTGAGTAGGCCTTCTTCCTTCTCATTGCTTCTCTACCGTTCTTGCCCTCCAGAGAGTCCATCCCACAAGATGAGTAGGCAGGCCTAGAGAGAGGAGGGAAAGGAAAGAAACAAAAGGCCCACCTGTCCTCATTCCTGCGACTTTGATGGGTCTTTCAGCCTGAATGAAGGGCTGTCTTGGGTGGATGTGAGGCTCCCCTGCTGGTGAGCTCAGGAACAGCTGGGAAGGGCCCTGGAAGGTGGTGTGAAGGATATAGTACCTGAGGGCCTGGAATGTGTGTCAGGGAGCCTAGCACTTTTGTTCAAACATGCTGACCGACCCTCCTTTCTCCCATGACTCCCGGTTGCAAGGTCTCTTAGGCTTGATACTCTAGCAAGAAGTCTCTATTTTCCTTGAACTTCCATAGCTTTTTTCTCTCTGCTTGTTGGTTGTCACTTAGGTTTTTATCCCTTATCACGGGTTCCCAATTGTTCTGGATTCAGGGGAAAGAGGCAACATTTCACGAGCAGCTACCTATGAACCAGGTTCTTGACTAGCTGCTGTGTACCGTATCTCATGTAATCTCTACAAGGTTAGGTGTTTCTAAAATCCCCATTTTATGGCCTAGACAACTGAGTCAACGAGATTAAGTTCCTTATGACAGTAGGTGTTTATCTGTGATCCTTCTGCAGATCCTGGCAGGGGGTTGGGGGTGAGGTGGAGAGTGGGGAGTGGGGGAGAGGGTGCTTACACGTACTCAAAGCTCAGAAAATATCTGTGTGACACTTGGACTCTGCCATGTCTCAGGGCAGCTCAGGTTGAGGGTTGGGGTTGGTAGAGGAGGGTAAAGTGGGAGGAGCTTGTATGGACAGGAGGAAAGTCAGGGCCCAAGGTCAGAGTGCCCCAGAGCCACAACAGAATGAATGTCAGTCTAATTGATTTTGCCCACTGTCCTTGTGTTGGCTGGATAACCCCGAGTCCCTGAAAGGCCTCAGCCAGTCAGTTCCTGCTACCAGCTGCTCACCCACCAGGAGGAATTAGTGGGAGCTACCCCTGGGGGTCCCCTGCTGCTTCCTAAGCCCCTTCACCAGAAAAAGGTGGGAACCGGGCAAAGCTCCCAGATGTTTCAGAGGTTTTCCTCTTTATGCCCAGCGAGGGTTAAATGACATTTAAAAACATTTTTGGAGGACCGAGAGGGATTTGCAGTAGGCCCTTAGAAGAGGAAAGAGCTGCCTGGGTTTCAAAATGTGAGGGTGGTAGAGGACATTTGGGTCACTGGAAGGTCCCAGTAATAGGAAAGGGGAGGGAGAAAGTGCATACAGGACAGGTTCCCAGCCTCTGGTCAAAGACTACTCAGCAGTGTGAATCCTGTTGGGATCCAATCCTTTAGCCCACACTTTCCTGAATTTTCTGAAGCCGGCTTCTTAAGTCGCCTAATGTTTGGGAAGAAGCCATGAGACCCTGGCAGATGTAAATTCAGAACCCGAGAGGAATGACAGGAGGGCAGTCCGAACAGGTCTCTCCCCAGCCCCACTCCTCAAGCAGGTCCAACACTGGGACCGCGCCTTCAGGACACCTTTCAATGGCCCGGGGCCAAGGAGAGCGAGGGCCGACCCCCCAGGGTGCAGTGAGAAGAGACTTCGGAGGGACCTGCGTCCCGAGCTTCCCACGCTGGGAAAGCCATGCTTCCGACAATCCGCAAGATGGAAGTTGCTCCCTCTAGCTTTCCCACTAGCCAAGGCTGCTGGTTTTGTGAGCGACCCCTCCCTTCACGGCCAGACCAATTTCTAGCACTTACTCTTTGCTAGTCTTGTTCATTTAAAAATGCATCTTAAAAGGCACCGCCAACTACACCTTGGATCGAGCTCGGATCCGATTTTGGGTAAGGTGGAAAGTTTACGAGGTACTGCGCGTACCCCACTACCGCACACGGGGTGCGGGCGGAGCTGCATGAAAGCATGTGTGCGCCGAGGCCGAGGGATGCAGGCAGCGTTAACCTAGCTAAGGATGTGTCCGGATGGAGCGTGAAATGGGGTTCCCGGCGTGCGCGGCTGTGTGCCTCCGCCGCCTCGCCCTTCTTGCAGGAACGTGTCTGCAATTTCACATCTCCTTTAGCCCTTTCCCAGCCTGATGCTTCCTTTTTGGTGTTTCTGCGCGTTAATTGTAAATTCCGTGTCTAAAACACGCCGGTAAGCCCGGCCCATCGACAGATGGATCAATCGCCCCCTTCCCGGCTGGGGGAAGGAGACCCCACCCGGAGCCTTGGAAGCAGGGAGCTGCCGGCTGCCTCGGGAGAGCTACCTACAACCCAGCCAGCCGCCAAGCGCGGGCAGCGAGCCTGGCGCTGAGTCCTGGCCGGGGCGGTCTTGGGGCGCTCCGCCCGGGGTGGGGTGCCAGTCCTCGCCTGACCTCTTCGGCACGGTTCGGGCAGGTTCGCCGGCCTCGGAGGACGTAGGGAGGGCGTATGGGCGCAGCAGTCTTCTGCCCGCGCCGGGGAGGAGAGACCCCGGAGAAGGGTCTCCAAGGGCTGCGACGATGGGTGTGCGAGGGCCGAGCGCGCTGCGGGCATGCGGGGAAAGTTCTCGAGCTCCGCGTGGAGATCACACAAGTATGCGTGCTAGGGGCTAGACCCGGCGGGCTGGCTGCGCAGGGACACCCGCGGTTGGCGCTCTAGGGGGTCCTTCTTTTCCCCGGAGCCTTCGGGGAGACGCTTGGTTTCGGTTCCCTGGCCAAGGACGCATCCGCCTGCCGAGAGTGCAGCCTTTTCCCCAGATCCAGGCCACCGGGATGGGCTTTTCCTAAGAGCCTCTCCCCCAGCCCCAGGGGGGGCTCGGGCGCTCTGGATTCCGCGCCCTCCAGCCTCCACTATTCCTCCCCGCGCTACAGGGACCCGGTGGCCGAGTGGGCGGGGCAGGAGCCCTAGGGGTTGGAGGGCGAAGCCTGCCCTGAGGCGTAGGGTGGGGCGCGCGGCGGGGGGAAGGAGGGGGCACGGAGGCTCGGGGGAGGGGGGGGGTGCGGCGCAGCCCCGAGTCCGTCAGTTTCCGGCCCCGGCGGCAGGTCTGTCCGAGAGAGGGTGGGGGGCCGAGCTCTCCTCTCGGCCTGCGTTCCCGGCGCCACTGCTGCGCCGCCGCCGCCGCAGAGTGTGGTTGCTCCGCCGCGCGCCCGCGCCCCGCGCCGCCCGCCGCCTGGGAGCCCGAGCGCCGAGCCCGGGGCGGAAGAGAGGGGCGCGGGCGCGAGAGCCGCGGCGAGGGAGCCGCGTAGGGGGAAGGGGGCGGGCGGAGGGAGGAGCGGGAGAGGGGAGGAGGGAGGGAGAGGCAAGCGAGGGAGAGCTGGGGAGAGCGAGCCAGAGCCAGAGCCCGAGAGGAGCGGGAGGGAAAGGAGGAAGACGGACGCACGCCGACTCGGGCACCGGAATTCCATTAGGAAAAAGTGAGCCGGCCGCGGGGTAGCGGGAGAAGGTTTTTTAAAATTTCCTTCGTCTGGAACGAAAGAAGCGACTCGGGTCCCTCTCCCTTCAAGCTCCCGCTGGATTGCTCCCTGGCGCTTCCCCACGTCGGTGGATTGCTTTCCTATTTGCGTTTTACTCTGACCCCACCCTCGGCGCTTCCTTGCAACCCTCTGCTCTCCCGTCGCCTCTCCCCCACCTCCCCAGGCCCCTCAGAGGAGCACAGGGGTCGGGCCGCGGGGACCCGCGCTCCCGGGCCGGCGGAGGGACGGCAGAGCGCAGGACTGCTGTCGGCCGGGAAGCAGCATCCACAGGCACACCTGTATATTTCATTTTAGTGGGCAGGGGGTCGGGAGGGCCCGCTGCCCTTCTTCCCCACCCCCTCCAGCCTGAGGCGAGAATCGCAGGACTCAGGATCTCCATCGGTGGACTCGCTGGGATCTCCGCCTTGGATTTGGGGCTGATTATCACTGCTTGGCTATATTATTGTCATCATCATCATCATCATTATTTTTTTACCCAAGGGAGAAAGACAAAAACACAAAACTGTGGGATTTATTTAACATGATCTTGGCAAACGCTTTCTGCCTCTTCTTCTTTCTAGGTGAGTACCTGCTAGCAGCGAGGGTAGCGGGTCCGCGGGAACCTGGGGGCCTCGCAGGCGGTGGGTTCGGGCGTCTGCGAGCCACCGGGGACGCGGGGGAGCAGCCAGGGAGCGGGGCGCCTGGGAGACTGGCGGGACGACCGGCGCGGGAAAGCGCGCCGCGGAGCGAGCTAGCCAGGCGCTGCCAGCCCAGCCGGGGCCGGGCGCGAGCCTTGGTTGTCTGGTTAGAGCGGGGTTTAAGAGGGAGACTTAGAACACCCAAGCCATCCCCGCGCGTTCTCTCTCTCTCTCTCTCTCTCTCTCTCTCTCTCTCTCTCTCTCTATCCACTCACACAATGATGTACTCATTTCCCTCAAAATAATGGGTTCGAATTGTGGCAACTTCAGAAAAAAACAACACATTACCGCCCCCCCTTCTCCCTCACCCCAACTCTTGATCTGAAAGAGAGGAGGGAGGAGAAAGGCTCAATATGGGGAGAAAAACCCAGGTCCCCCCTTTTCAGGCCCCCAGAATGGATTGTGGGGGCGGCCATGGGTTTCTCCAGGAGCTCCTTGTTGGACTTTTTGGGGGTGGGGAGCGCTTGCAGCCATCCCCCACCTGCCAGTCAACCTCTGGAAAATACACCCCGTTTCCAACACCCTGAACCTCTGCTCCCTGGAAGACTTTTCAAGTTACTTCCCACCTTTTGCCCTCTCTGCTGCCCAGGCCCAGCCAGATGGGTAGGCAGGAGTGGAGGGCTGTGAGCCCAGCTCACTGCTTCGCCTTCCTCACCCGGGGATCCTGTAGCTGGCTGGTGGGAAGAAAGAGGAGGCCAAAGTTTGCTTCCTTGGATGATGGAGGAGAGAAGGGTGAAAAAAACCCAGATCTGAACAAAGACCACTACTCATCCTGTAAGCTTCCCTCAAGAGCAGAGAGGAGGGGCTGCCTGGTAACCCTGACCCCAGGCAGCCTCATTCCCACCCAGAATTCCCAACCCTCACCCCTTTTATGCTATGTGGCACCTCAGTTGCCTGGGAAGTGGGTGTAGAGAGGAAAGGTGAGGAAAAGCAGGTGTTTGCAAGTGTTGACTAGGATCCCAGGAAAGGCTGCTGTCCAGAGCAGGTGCCTTGTGTGTGTGTGTGTGTGTGTGTGTGAGAGAGAGAGAGAGAGAGAGAGAGAGAGAAATAGAGAGAGAGATATCTGCTTCAGTGTGTGTACCATTCCTGCCACCCTGGCCTGCTGTGTGTCTGGTGGTGAGCCAGGCTGCCCCGCTGGGTCAGGAGTGCACCCTGACCCTCCTGAGGGAGGGCAGAGGGGAGGCCTGGGAGGTAGGTTCTGGTCTCAGAAAGATGTGGGTGTTCTAAGTGCCTCCTGACTAGGACTGGGGGTTTCAGTCAAGATTGGCCCTGGGCCTTTTGTCCACCTGGCATCCTCCCCTCCCCAAGGCATGAGTTTCCCAGGGGGCTTAGCCCTGCTCTAGGGTGTGGCCTTCACCTTCCTGCTGCCCAAACCAGACAGTTTCTCTCCAGGTAGGAGAGGCTGAAGTAGGAAGCTGGGGTGGTGCTCTGGGCTCACTGAGGTCCTGCAGCCAGTCCCTGCAACCCTCTGCAAGTGGCTCTTTCTGAAGGGGCTATTCTAAAACCTGACCTTTCTCCCCACTGGTTTGAAAAGCCAGCTTTCTGGGGCCAACAAGGAAAGAAAACCTTATTTTGTGGAAAAGCCACTAGATTGCTCACTGCTGCTGCACACACCCCAGGCCCGCTGGACTCCCAAGCTAGGCACTCTGAGGTCCAGAGAGGAGGAGGACATATAGGACCCTCAGGCATCTCCAGGCCCAGACCCCCATGTTGCAGGCAGGCCTTTCCCAGCTGAGAGGGCTGCAGAGGTGACAGTGTTCTTATGGTGCATGTGTGGGTATTTGGGTATGAGGGTGTGTTGGTCAGAGATGCACACCCTGGTGCCTGCGACTGGGGGCTGAGTGGTGAGAGGAGGGTGAGAGCCATGAGAGTGGGGCCAGCAGCCCCTTTGGTCAGAGCCAAAGTTCCTTTCCCCCGAGAAGCCCCTTTCCAGTGCTGGGCAAGGGGTTAACTGAGTGACCACAGAACATTGCAAAGGTCTGGGTGAGGCCAGTCAAGGAGGAAGGGATAGGTTGTGCTTGGAAAGGAGCCCACGGCTGGGAGTTGGTTGGAAATTCCACTTGGGGGACAGGTTTCCCTGGAGCTTTGTTGGGAGCATGGTGAAGCATGTTCCCAGGAGTAGGGCCTTCCTCGTGCCCCTCCCAAGGTTCCGAGTGAGGTCTGGAGGTGGGGAGGCCTGGGGGCCCAGCCAGCCTGCCCTCCAGTGCTGACATTCCCAGAGAGATGTGTGATGGGGAAAGCCACTTGGGGGCAGGGTCTGATCAGAGGGCCAACTTTACATTGACAACTCCTGTCTGTCGGGTACTCGATGCAGCGGAGTGCTGGAGCTCTGTGTAGCTGCTCAGTCCCCTATGCCTCTAGAAGCTCTTCCATACCTCTTTTCTTGACGGATCTGAGTTTCCTCTTGATTTAGAACTTGGGCATGCCACCAGGATACCTTCTGACCTTTATTTTCCTGGAATTCTTGGTCCTGAGTTGCCATGATTTCCTTCTCTGACTGGGCTTGGTTGCTTCTGGGGGTCATGACGTCAACTAGAGGAGTCAGGGACAGGTGGCAGTCAGGCAGTTTTCGAAAGGATGCATTTGGCCTCTGCTGAGCATCTCCCTCCTGGTCACACGTGCTTGCTGGCAGGATGGGGAAGCTCTTGCTTTTGACATTGAGCCAGGATTCTGTAAGGATCATCCCTGAGGCTCTAGACCCCAACCGTAGGGCAGACAGGGTAAGTGTCCTTATTGCCCAATCTCCTGGGCCTGTGTCCTGATCAGCAAGTCTGTGAAGGTGCCCCTTTCTCAGTGCACTCTTGATACAATCAAGATGGGAGGGGAGGGACCTGCTGGGATGCTGGGTTGATGATCAAAGTCAGTGGAAGGCCAAGGGCTGGGTTGGTCTTAAGGTTCCAGCTGTCTGGTTGGCTGGCTAGGTGGGGGCAGCAGGTGCAAGTGAGGCTGGGTCAGCTCAGCTGCTCCTGGGTGGCCCAGATACACTGAGTCCTGCTCAGGGACCTAGGAATTTGCTGAAGCCAGGAATACAAGCAGATGCCCCACTCTCCAGCCAACACTCCATGCTGGTTTCTTCTCTGCTCTGTCTCAGCCTGGCCACAGCCTTCAGCTCTTCCTGTCCTGAGGCAGAAGTATGGTCAGTGGGCAGAGGAAATGTCTGTCAGTCTTGCCCTAGAGGCCTTCTCCACTGCAAGCCCACCCTCTGCTCCTCTTCCTTGGCTGGTGGGTCTTTCTAGGAGAGGGTTCCTCTCCTTTCCATGGAGGAACTGGATCTCAGTGCAGCGCTGTGCCTCTAGGTGTCGCTGTCTCCCTGCAGTAGCTGCCCCCTGAGCAGGGCCTCCTGCGGGGAAGGAGTGAGACCTGGCAGTTCTGGATAGAGGTGGGGGATTCTTCCCAATATTGAGAAGGGGACTTCTGGCCTAGTATTATATTATGTCTTGTGGCTGGATGGAGTTGGAGGAAGCCTCCCAGATCACGTCTTGGATCTTGGAAAAAGCAGTCTGGGCCCTGGGCCACGTTATGGCCTTTTTCTGGAGCAGGATCTGGAGTGCTGGGCTTGGAGAGGACAGGGAGACCAGCAGGATGTCTATGGTAGATGGAACCATGTTAAGAGTTTGATTTTGAAGGTTCCTGCTCTTCACCTCTGAATCTTCTTCCTTGATGCTCTCTCTCCCAAGGACTGTGGGTGTGGACCCTCTGGGCTGTGGACAGAAGGCGGGGGGGTGGGGGTGGGGGGAGGGCCTCAACTTCCTGCCTGTTCACTTTTGTAGAAGCCAGGCTCCATGTGTGAGATGAGGGCCGAGGAGGGGCGCACTTCCTCTTTTGCAATTGGCTGATCATTTGGGTTTTGGAAAGAAAGGAGGAAAGACAGAGGGAGAGGGTTTCAGAGGAGGGTGGGAGGAGAGGAAAGAGAGAAAAAGAATAGGAGAGGGAGGGAGGGAGGGAGGGAGAAATGTTCTGCTTAAAGCATTTTTGGAGGAGCTGGGGTGTAGATTGTTCCTGAGAAGGCACCATTTTGGGTCTTGGCAGCTGTGAAGTGTCCTGGGCGAGTGGAGGCTGGGCCAGAAAGGGACGCACCTTAGAGCATAGAATCAGGCCTGTCTCCCATTCTTTTTTTCACTTTTTAAAATGCTTTTTTTTTTTTTTTAATTTTCTATTACAGAAGTCAGAATAAATAGGCGGGGGGGGGGGGG
>PVJN01005487.1:0-48966 GCA_004026805.1 Lasiurus borealis | reverse complement strand
GGCTGGAACTGAAGTTGGTAGGAGGCCTGGGGGGTACAAATGTGATCCCCTCTGCACACCCCAGCATGCCCAGCAGCCCCCAGCTCTCTGCTGAGGCTCTCACATTATTTGTTGGCCTTCTGGCTGGCTGAGTGCTGAGGGTGACTGGGCGGAGCCAGCAGAGGATCTGATAGAGCCAAAGCAGAGGGCAGCTGAGTTCTCTGTGGGGTTTGAGGAGGGATGGTGGTATCTTAGGACCAGCAGCCCCTCCTCTGGCCTGCTCTGTTGGGAAGTGGCATTGAGCAGGCCTTTGGAGTAAATGGGTGTGACTTCCAGAGGGGCCTGACTGACCCTCAGCCCTGCATCTTGTGTGGGAGACTGTGGTGGCCTCACTCATGCTTGTCTTCCCTCCCCACCACCCAGACGAGACCCTCCGCTCTTTGGCCAGCCCTTCCTCCCTGCAGGGCCCCGAGCTGCACGGCTGGCGCCCCCCAGTGGACTGTGTCCGGGCCAATGAGCTGTGTGCCGCTGAATCCAACTGTAGCTCACGCTACCGCACGCTTCGGCAGTGCCTGGCTGGCAGGGACCGCAATACCATGCTGGCCAACAAGGAGTGCCAGGCGGCCCTGGAGGTCCTTCAGGAGAGCCCACTGTATGACTGTCGCTGCAAGCGGGGCATGAAGAAGGAGCTGCAGTGCCTGCAGATCTACTGGAGCATCCACCTGGGGCTGACCGAGGGTAAGCCCTGGGGGTGGGGGGGTGGGGGGGAAATGGCGGTGGTGAGGGGTGTGGGGGCCCAGGTTCAGGGGCAGGACAGGGTAATGGAGCCTGTAGGTGGCCAGCTCCTTAGCCCTCCTCGCTGGGGAAACAAGAACCCAGAAGACGTAGTCTCTAGACCTGGGAAGGAGCTGAGGAGAAGAGAAGGCAGGATGGTGGGAGGAGAACAAGGCTGGAGCAGGGGTGAAGGGAGGAGGAACAAACAAGGGACAGAAGGACCTATTACCATGTGAAGGGGTCACAGGAGAAGGTGAGGGTAAGAGTCCCAGGCAATGGAGAAGTGAGAACAGGATAGGAAGACGGACTGGCCGTGTGCTTGTAGAACTGAGCTATGAGCACACCGATTTCTGCCACTCTTGCGGCCTGGTTACCCAGTGAAGGCTACTCTTTCCCATTCTTCCTGCTTGCAGGAGGCCTATCTTCAGTGGCGCCTGACCCCGTGGCTGGCTTATGCATCTTCTGCAGGGCTTGGAGCAATGTGAGGGCAGCAGGTCCATATTCCTCAGTAGGGCTGCCCCTAAGTCCCCAGGTAGAATCTGTAGCACCTCCCTCCCCTTGCAAGGACTAACCTCCTCCATGTCCTCTCCCTGCAGACTGAAGTGAGGTGGATTTGCATTTATTGTAAGAGAGTGGCCACATGGGTCAGATGGTCATTTATTAATTCAACAACTGTTTATTGAGGGTTTACCACCTGGTAGGCATTGTGGAGGGGCAGCCTCTGCCTTCGTGGAGCTCTTAGTCTGGGGGTGTAGAAAAGTGACGGCTTTTTGTCATTTGTGGGTGTGAGTGCACTGGGCACTATGGGAGTACTGAGGAGGAGCAGCTAAACTTTTGGTATAAAATCTTGAGAGCCTTCCTGGAGGAGGCAGCTTCACAGCTGAGACTAAAGAGTGAGCTGCAGTTACAGAATGAAGATCTATGGGGAGAGTTTGGGAGGTGGAGGGAGGGCCGGGCAAAGGCGGCATGGGAGAAAACTGAACCGCTTATGGACCCACAGGTGACATATGCTGAGGGGGCTGTGGGAGTGGGTGGGGTGAGGAGGGGTGGAGGATACTGTTCTGCTGGGCAGCAGGGCGCCTGGACAGTGTTGGTGAGACCATCCTTGCATTCTGCTTCAGGACGACGTTCTTGTGGTTTCATGAAGTGCAGAATGAGAGACTGGAAGGTGCTGTGTGACACCGGCCCTGGATCATGGTGGCCGAAGGAGGACAGGGCAGGAAAGGAGGATATAAGGGCTGTTCAGGAGGTAGAACCCACAGGGGTTGGTGAAGGGAGCAAAGAGTCAAGAAGGCCACTCAGTTTCTGTCTTGGGAGATTGATGGGTGGGGGGCCGGTGGCAAGAAGCAGCAAAGGTGTTGAGTGGGAGGGAGGGCAGGGAGATGATGAATATTTGGGTGTGTGTGCCTCTCCTTGGCCAAGCCCTGAGGACAAGCATACCGTATGTTTATGTTGCAGACTGCCCTGTGTTCTTCCAGGTCCTTTTGTCAGCCATCAGCCTGTAGGTGGGAACCAGGCCAAGGGAGTGGGTACCATCTCCACAGGAGGACCAGAAACATTTCAAGATGTGCAGGGAGGGAGGAGGGCCGGCGAGGGTGACGGAGGAGGAGGCTAGGAGAGAGGCGAGGAGCAGCAGAAGACCAGGGAGGAGCTCACTCTCAAGAGGACTGCGCCAGCCTTTAGCACTTTAGGTCCAACTGAAGAGTTCGGCCCTGGGGTGAACTTCTTAGGTGGCTGCTGGAAGCAGAAACTTGGTTAGGGAGTGAGTGGAAGCTGGGGAGTTACGGATGATGAATGTGGACAGCAGCTCCTAGAATTTTGGTGTGAAGAGGAGAGAAGAACAAAGGATGACTTATTTTTTAAGATGCAGGAAGGTTGGGCAGTTTAAGTTCTAAGGCAGGACAATGTGAGGGAGACGCTGAGGTGAAGGAGAGGGGGGTGCTCTGTGGATAGTGTTTGGGAGAGGGAAGGGGTAGGTCCAGGGTCTGGGAGGCGTTGGCCTTAGGTCAGAGGAGCAATCCCACCTCCAGGTGCTGGAAGGAAGGAAGGAGGAAACAGATCAGATGTGGAGGCTGGATAGCAAGGAGTTCCTGACCAGTGGCCAAGATAGTTCAACTCTGCACCAAATATAGCAGTAAGCTGTGCGTATAATTATTAATAGCACCACCACCATTAACAACAGAGTGATTCCTCGTGAATCAGGTGGCCATTCCTCCCATTTCTAGCAACCTCGTGTTCTAGAACTGGAAGTGGGGCCTATACACTGTGTTCTCTGTGAGACAGGGGCTGTCTGTGCCCTATGCTGACTCTAGCATACAGAAGACCAAGGTCCCTGATTCAGGGAGCTGGGTCCTTTAGTTTCTTGTTTTATTTCCAGCAGCCTTCCAGTTCAACCCCAGGGAGACTGGCAGTAGGTCAGGTGGGTGCTGCAGAATGCATGGGGGAGGGGACAGAACTGTCAGCAGAAGAGCCAGGTGGGCTGCTCAAGACCTTCTCAGAGAGGGGGTCCCTCTGTGGACTTCTGATTGGAGCTGGGCTGGAGATAACAATAAGCATACCTTATGTTTATGTTGCAGACTGCCCTATGGTCTTCCAGGTCCTTTTGACCCAGGAATGTCTGCCTGGAGACAGCTGCTGATGGTTTATTTATTCAATGAACATCTGTTAAGACCCTAATGTGTGCTTCAGAGGGTGACAGAAGCCACAGTCAGTCCCTGTTCCAGCATAGGGGCTGGGAGAGCCTTCCCTTGGGCCCAGTCTAGAAAAGCAGACCCCATGCTATCTCATTCCTCAGTTCCCCTCCCCCACTAGGATTCTACAATCTCCTCCCCCTGGGTCTTGGGGCCCAGAAGTAGTTTCTGCTAAGAGCTGACTATGGGAAGCCAGGAGGCCTTTTAAGAGCTGGTAATATTCCTGTGAGTAAGAGAATCTACCGGACAGTTAATTATTCATGGTGTGTAGGAAGTGGTCCCCTGAGCACCTTCTCCCTGTTGCTAATAACATGGAGTAACCTGGCTTGGTGCCCTGGGTACCGCCTCTCCCTGTAGAACCCACAGGGGTAGGTGGGTGGGTGGGAGGGGAGAGGCCTGTGCAGGTCTGAATTTGGGTCCTTGTCTTCTCCTTGGCCCCTGCTGGGGGTGAGAGTTTCCTGGAGACTTGGTCCCTCTTTCTCCCTCTGCCTGAGGCCCAGGTCCTCAGCCAGTGGTGATGGCAGGAATGTGGCCTCTGCTGAGCTCCTAGAGTCGGGGTGGGAACCTTTTTCCTGCCAAGGGCCATTTGGATATTTATAATATCACTTGCAGGCCATACAAAATTATCAGCCTGCGATATTTGGTCAAACATTTAATCAACTCATCCCTAGTGCCTTGGCGAGTTGATCGAATGTTTAAAATCAGGGCCTGACCAAATGGTTTCTTGGGTCTTACATGGCCCATGGGCCGGATGTTCCCCACCCCTGTCTAGAGAGTTCCAACCATAAGCGATATTCAACCCCACACCGTTTTGGTGAGGAAGCTGATGTGCAGGGAGGAGAGGTGGTACCCAGGGCACACAGAAAGCTAGAGGAGGGGCAGGCCTGACTCCTTATCCAGCCCCTTTGCAGTGCCTTGGGAGGTCCTGTGGCCTTGGGCCTGGCCGCCCTTCCTCCACCACCACCACCACGAGCACCACCACCACCACCACCGCTGGTATTTACAGGGCAGAGCTGTTGCTGTTGGACTTCTTGCCCTTTTCAAAGGTGACAGTGAAGTTCGGGGACACCCTGGTCCTTCAGATATGAGCAGCAGAGGCCTCTCCTATGGGTCCTCCCAGGTCACACTCAGCAACCTAATGTCCTGATTTGGCTTCAGTCTGGCTGCCAGGCCTTCAGTTTCCACCGGTGAATTCTGTTGCCCTAGAAGAATGGACTCCTCCCAGCCAGTCCTGGGAATAGGCCGTTTGCACCCCTCCTCCCACTGGAAACCCTCCCAGCCAGTCATCCTGGCTGAGCTGTGCCCAAGTGTGGTGCTGCACCCCATGCAATAATGAAGGACAGGCCCTTCTCTGGACGAGCAGGCCAGCTGGAGGGAGACAGATCCTGTTTAAGAACAGCTTGGTTTCAGTAACGCTTTGTTTTTGGAGACAGCATTCATAATGATTAAATACTTGGACCCTGTCACCAACTGCTTGGGTTTGAAGTTTGACTCTGCCACTTACCAGCTGTGTGGCCTTGGGCAAGTTACTTAACATCTCTGTGCCCGGGTTCCTTATCCTTTTACAATAGGGAAACTGATGGTGCCTACCCCATAGATAAATTTAAGAGGATTAAATGAGTTAGCACAGCAATTTTCAGTAGGATTGGCACAGGATAACATTAACATCATTTTTATTACAAAATACTTCCTAAGCTCTTATGTTATTTGGCCTCAACAGTGAGCACTGGCTGGCAACCCTCCCACAGGGAACTTCTCCAGGGCTGGTGGGTAGAGTGGAGGGCACAGACCACACAGGCCCCAAGGGGAAGTGGGGCTAGAGATAGGCCGGAAAGGACAAGTAATGCTGTGTGTTGCAGGGCCTGAGGGGTGCTCCCATGAGGTAAAGTGAAGGGTGGGGCCAGTTCCTTTGTCTGTGGTTGGTCCTCTTTTCTGAAGTCTGCAGTATAGCAAACGGGAGGCTTTGTTCTGTATACCAGCAGAGGGCTGGTTTCGCCTCTAGTCCTAAACCTCAGGATGACCTCATGGGCTGGGGGACTGAGCCCCTCACTGGGATTCCCATCCAGACGTGTGCTGCAGGAGGCCCCCATAGATGCCACCCACATATGGTCCCCTTAGGAAGGAGGTGCCTGTCCATAGCCCAGGGCCTTGGATGGGTGGGAGCTCACTATGCCTGCCCCTCCACTCATAGGAACAGCCAGAACAGCCCAAGTGATTATTCATGGCTTTCTTCTCACCATAATGTCTCAAGAGGCTATTTCCTTCCCTTCGAGGCAGGGGCAGAGGGGGCGGAGTCTGATGACGTGGTAGGGGGTCTCTAGGGCAGCCCTGTGCCACTTATGTCCTGTCACACCCTTGCCTTGCCTTTCGCTGAGCCTCTGATGCACCCGAAAGTCCGAGAAGCCAGCAGGTGATTGGGCAGATATGTAGGGAGTCTAAGAGGAGGTCAGGCCAAGAGGAGCTGGGGCCAGGCCTCCTTTCAGCAGACCTTGGGCCCTCCAGCCAGGTTGTGTCACGGTGAGAAGCAAAGGTGTGATGGGAGAGGATGCTGGTGGGAGGGCTGGAAGATGGCAGTCCACTGCTGCCATTAAGGAACTGTGTGATCTCAGGCAGGTGGCTTCACCTCTCTGGGCCACCTCCATGAACTACCTTGTGAAATGAGGATATCGTACTGAATGATGGGACTTGGCCTTCCCCAGGCTGTCATGGTCCCACTTCCCAGGCCTTCTTTCCAGAGCATTCAGAAGTCCTTAGAAAAGGGCAGGTCATGCCAGGACATGAGGGAGAGTTAGGCAGTCAGACCTGCTCTGGAGGATGTCCCCTCTAGCTGGAGAAAATCACTCATTCCTGTTACACTTCAACTTTTCACTCATGACCTCCCCTTCCCTGTCAGAAGGGCCCCTGTGCCTGATGATGTTTTCTTTTCCAGGGGAGGAGTTCTATGAGGCCTCGCCCTACGAGCCAGTGACCTCCCGCCTCTCTGACATCTTCAGGCTCGCTTCAATCTTCTCAGGTAAGTGGGCTTGTGCTGGGGCCTCCCGGCTCTTGTCTGGTCCAGGTGCGGCAGGTTGAGGCCTGGGCTGGCTCAGGGTCCTGGCCTGTAGCACTAGCAAGCTCCTGATGGGCTTTGAGCATCAGATAGATCCTTATCTGTGAATAGGAGGCAGCACGTGTGCCAGGTTGTGCATGGAGTAAAGCATTTATAGGAACTGCCTTGCTCGAGCCAGCCAGGCAGCAGGCCTCTAATATGAAACCTGCTGTCACACTCCCCTTCATCACTTGTCTTGCCCCGATGGGGTTCCTCTTTCCAGTTTTCCAACTCTTGTTCAAGCTCTTTGTGCCTCAGTCTCCTCATCTGTGCAATGGGGAACATACTATCTTGAAGACGGTGGTGAGGTCCGAATGAGCCAGTGGTTGTTAAGGACTCAGCGTGCTGCTGGGTGGGCCCTCAGGAAGTGTTGGCCATGGTTGTTGGCGTTCGTGTCACTGCTGTGGCTTTCCCTCCCTGTCGAGGGCTCCGCTCCTTGCACCCCTCTGAGGGCCTCTGAGGAAGGGCACTGAGCCCCAGAGAGGGAGAAGGACCAGGATAAACTCCAGCTTTGCTCCCATGTAGTGAACTCCCCCGCCTCCCAGGTCCACGTGTAGGAACCCGATGAGATTTTTGGTCCTTTCTTCTTGACCTTGCTGTTCCTTTTTGCCATTTGGGGGGCCCATTGGGCCCAGGGCAGTCTGCCCCTGCTTGGGCACCAGTGGGGTGGCTTCCCATCTTGGAACTGCTCTGTGGGGCTGGAGTGAGCTCTCTTGGAGTCACCTGGTGTTAGAAGGTGGCAGGGTGGCTTGTTCCCTGGGATTCTGTGCCTGAGCCTCTGTTTTCCAGCTGGTTTCATGGTGGGATTTGAAGCCTTCTGGGGTGTCTTTGCTCTAAGCCAGGGTTCCTCGCCAGCACCACTATTGGTACTTTGGCCTGGGTAGATCGTGTGGGAGAAACCTACCCTGTGCATTTAGGATATTGAGCAGTGTCCCTGGCCTCTGCCAAGTGATGCCAGAGCATTCCCTCCCCAAGTGCGACAACCCCAAATATATCCAGACATGGCCTGGGACACATTTGCTGCCAGTTGAGAAGCAGTGCTCTAAATGGTGACACAAAAGACTAATGAACACCCAAAGCCCTTCCAAATGGAGATTCTCTAGGACAATGTTGCCCAAACGTTTTTCCCATTATTGCCCCCTAAGGAGAAAAATTCATTCTCTCTAACTGGGGAAATACTTAGTCTGATTGGGCTGCCATCACAAAGTAGTGTAGACTGTGAGGTTTCAACAATATGAATGTATCATCTTATAGCACTGGGGGCTGGAAGTTCAAGATCAAGGTTGGGCAGGGCTTGGTGCCTGGTGAGCGCTCTCTCTCTGACTTGGGATGGCCACCTTCTCACTGTGTCCTCACAGTGGGGGAGGGGGAATGGGAGAAGGGGGACAAGTGAGTAGTTGGGGGTGAGGGAGAAAAAAAAGATAGAGAGAGAGGTCTCTCTTGTTATAAGGCCACAGTCCTCTCAGATTAGAACCCCACCTTGGTAACCTCATCAACCTTTATCTCCCCAAAGCCTTCTCTCCAACAGAATCACACATTGGGGGTTACTCCTCTTTGAAGGGCACAATTTAGTCTCTAGCAAGTGCCATGAAATGAAATGTTGTCAGGCAGGGTTGAGTTTTGGAGGAGCGCAAACTACTGTAATGTCTATTTTGTTTTTGCCAAACCAAGAACCAATTTTTGTTTCCGTGAGGGTGACCCCATCCTCTCCTGTTGAGAAGGCATGTTTTAGGGATTTAGACGGGACATTATGCATGTGCCTGGTGAGAGAAACCCTGGACACCCATGAGAAGCGAGGCACTGGCCAAAGGATGACCATTTGGACATGCCCCAGGGCCTGGCAGTAGCGAATGGCACGGAGACTGCAAAGATGGTCTGTGTGTTGAGCTCCCTGGCTGGGCTGTCACCATCAAAGCCCCCGGTGGGGTATGAACAGAGGTGTAAGACTCGGCAGGTTGTCGTCTGGCTTGCCTATGGGCACTGTGGTCAGGCTATAGGCCTTGCCCATCCGACAGGACTGCCCTGGGCGAGGGGTTGACTGAGGTCTCTCCCAGCACACATTTTGATTCTTACATTTTCTGGTTTGTTTTGGGTAGAAATCTACCTTAGACCACTCCTCTGAGACAGTGCTCAGGGGCACAGATATAGATGGAAGATGTCGTTGGCTTGTGGATGCTCTGGTGAGGATACCCTGGCATACCCATTCCCCTCCCTACAGTAGCGCAAGTACCAGCTGAGTACTGCAGGTGGGTGGGAGCCATTGGGTCTAACTCCAGTAAAGAAGTAGCTTTGGCTTACTCCCTGAGGGTTGAAGGTCAGACATCCTCATTTCAGTACGGCCCCTGTTGCCATTAAGTATCTTCTTAGCAGAAAATCTTTACGTAATGGACTTGACACTCTGTGGGACTAGGATGTTGACAAGATAAATGAGGAAATGACTAGGTCTGCAGCTCAATGAATCAGCTGCCTTCACCCGCTGCCCTGGATGCCTGGGCTCTGGGGACTGATCCTCGCATCGAGGCAGGGCTTCAGGATCTGGAACAGCTCCCTCCTCACCACCCCGGGGACTCTCTTCCACCCACTGCCGCCCCAGTGCTGGTGCATGGGCGACTCCATGTGGGAGACTTGGGTGCATGGCCAGTGAGGTGGCCCTGGCCTGGCCAGCCAGAAACCAAGCAGGTCATGGTGGGCTCAGCAGAGAGAAGGCTGGGTGGGGAGCTGGGAGGCCCAGGTTCAAGGACTTTCTCTGCTACAAATCAATGGAAGTGCTTGGGCAGGTCACTTCTGCTCCCGACCTTGCATTTTCTTTCTGGAGAAAGGAGGCGTGAACTTAAAGTAGTGCTCGCCAGCCTTTCCCCACTGGGGCGCTCAGATAATGGCAGTATTGTTGGCATACTCTGATGAGCAGAGCAGCTTAGCGATTTCGAGCCCTGACAGGCTGCCCTGCCAGCAGAGGGGTCCACATGTCACCTGCCTGTAGCTTGCTGGTGGGGAGGCCTGGCCTGGTGATCCAAGATGTTGCATGAATGCTTTGGGATGATAAGGCTGCTGCCTTAGGGCTGTGTGGAGCCCCTCCCACTTCTACACACGCTGTATGCTGCCCCTATCTTGGTGGCTCTCCTCTAAGTTTCCTCAGGGACTGTGAGAATCCTCTTCACTGAGAATTCAGGGCCCTGGTGCAGGGCATCCAGGGATGTGTGTTCTCCTTATTTCTCGCCTTCTCTCTCTGATGGGGTTTTTGAAAAGTCCTACTAAGATTCTGTTGGCAAAGAAAGCTGCCAGGGTTACCTAGCCCTCTCTGATGCCAGAGGCCCTGGGGCAGGGCTAGCCCTCCTCTCCTCCCTGCTCAGGACAGACACAGGCCTTGGGCTCAGTGACTGGATCCAGGATTCCTGATGTCCATTGAGTCGCAAGTCCAGGGCCAGGGGAAGAGCAGGCTGGCTCCACCCTGGGCCAGGGTGACAATGATGTTGGGGACATCCAGTGTCCTGCCCCAGCCTTGTAGATGGACAAGGAGAGTCCCCAGAGAAGGAGTGAGGTTTTGTCTTCTTTCTAGCAATTCAAACTTCCCTTGGAAACATGAAGTGGCATGTTTAGTACACCCGATGAAGGGGAAGAGTGTGTGGACCTTGAGCCATGCAGTGCTGGGTCTGAATCCCGACCCCTCCGCTTAGGGCTATGTGATTGTGGCCTCAGGGTGGCTGTTCAGAGCTCTATTGCCTATGTTTGTCCAATGTGAGTGTGGCACCTGCTAACAGGGTTGATAAGGAGAATTCTATGAGAATGGATGCAGGGAGACGGACAGTGAGTCATCCTCTCTCTGCTGAGGATGTTCACTTGAGGCCGGTGCCTTCTGGAGAGGATATAGGGGTGGAGGAGCTGAAGTTGGGAGTCCCTTTGTCCCTGAGCATCTGTGACCTTGGAAATACTGGATTACAGCTGATTTCATCTGGGAGGCAGGAGAGGCTGGAATAAGGTGGAGAGGAGAGAAAGTCTTCTTAGGGAAAAGAGAGGTTGTCCAGGCAAAGAGAATTCATGGAGGGGCCATGTGGAGAGTGAGGGGAGCAGAGATGCTCTGTCCACCTGAAGGGAGGCCTTCCAGATGAGGACGAAGGGCCAGATAGTGGTTTTCCTCCCAACCAAGGCCATGCCTAAGGGACAGGAGGAGTGACAGGCAGATGGCTGGCTGGGTTGATGGCCCGCTGGGCTGTCAGCAGGCACTGCCTCCGCATCCTTGGTGAAGGGTGGGGCCTCCGGCGTTGCATGAGAGCATTTCTAGATACTTGGGCACGGATCATGTTTATGTAAACATGTCCTTTCTTTTCTGTAGCTGGGAGGGAACTCAGAGATCACCTAGACTTACCCCTGACAGAAAAGGAAAACTGAGGCCCTGAGAGAAGGTACAGACAGAGATAGGGGTTCAAATCCTGGCTCTGCTCCGCTCGGCATGTACCTGCACAGGTGCCTCACCTCGAAGCCCCATTTTCTCTTGCTGGACATGGGCGGGTAGGACAGCCCGCCTTCCAGGGTTTTGTAAGACTGAGTGAGTACTCGGGGTGCTGGCTGGTGCCTGGCGCACTGCACTGAGCTGCCACTGTGAAGAACCCCTGCAGAGGGATCTCTGAGACAGAAGGCAGGCAGGGCAGGGCGGGCCCGAAGGCAGCGTTTGGGGAACAGATGCTTGATGATGGGTGGCTGCCTCCCACTTGTGAGAGCGCTGGATGGGGCTGCAGTGGGCGCCCTTGGGTGATTTTCTGGAGACAATCGGACCCCAGGACTCCTGCTGAGCTGCTGTGGCCTGTGTTGGTCCACTGTGACTGGGTGGAGACACATGAGGCTGGTAAGAGGCTGGGCTCAGGTACCCTTCTGGGCTGGAGGGGGAGGAGATGGGCGGTGTCTGCCTCAGTTGGCCAGCGAGCCTCCAGAGTGGCCCAGCTTGCTTGGTTGGAGCCAGGAGGGGCCCAGAGATGTTCTTGTTGGAGGCTCTGGTGGCCCCCTTTTCTGGGGCTCAGGACAGGAGGGATCCCTACACTGTCACGAAGCCCTGCATATGGTGAGCACCACCTGCCCCGTGGTGCCTCAGCGCCTTACCCCGCATCAGGGTGCTCGCTCTCACTCTGGGGACATGTGGGACTGTGGTGTGGGTCTCTGTGTCAGGGCTGTGCCTGACTGCAGCTCCTTGGGGCATTCTGGAACAGTGGGCCATGAGGCCTGGTGGGTGTGGACCCTTGAGGCCTGGTGTCCTAGTTGTGAATCCTGGCCTAGCTGAGTGACCGCAGGGTAGGTCATGACCCCCTACATTTCATTTGCTCACCTGTAAAATGGAGCAGTTCCGCCTGCCCTGCAAGGGCAGCAATGGCACGTGTCCAGCTCCTCACAGGGTGCTCGGGCACCGGACCACCAAGACAGCAGCCATGGTGGCGTCGGGGCTGCTGGGGCCAGTTGTTTAGTGTGAGGGGTCACAGTTGCGCAGGAGAGGTGATGAGAAGGCCCAGGCAAGTCTGAGGTGTTCTGTGAGGGCTACATCATAGGAGCAGCTACATCAGAAGGGGGTCCCTGGCCAGGTGCTCCCACGGGAGAGGTGGGGCCGGGCCATGTCTGGAGGTTTGCGTTTTTTGCAGTAAATGGCGAGTGCTCAGGGAGGTCCACATAGGACACAGCTTTTAAATGAGTCAGGCCCTGTCCTCACTGTCCATGGAGCTGGCAAACACCCACTTAGACACCTGCTAGGTGGTTTATTGATGGTGGCATAGACAAAAGACTGCCCCAAGAGTCCAGGGGGTGCTGCCATGGGCGGTGGCCTGGAAAGCCAGAAAAGTCCTGGAAGGGGAAAGAGTTGGATCTGGCGGGACCAGGGCTGGGAGGCCTGGGCAATCTCCTCGCAGGGGTGGGTGGGGAAGGATTGGGTCCAGCCCAGCTCTGATGGATGCCTTGGGGCTCTCCCTTCCCTGGCTCCCCTGAGAGGTGTCTGAGCCTTTGAGCCCCAGTCCTCTTGCCTTGGGTGGCTGAGTGGATGGTAAGTGAAGGCTTCCTAATTCAGTAGGTTCAGTAGGTTGGCTGGTGTCTCGGGGAGACCCTGCTGAGGCAGCCCCTGAGGAGGTAGGGGCTGGGGATGGAGGTCGGGGAAGAAGTGAAGGAATGGCAGCCTCCCTCCCTGCCCTCTGCACCGTGGCTCCGCAATAAACTGCTTATCCTCAGGTTGTCTCCCTGAGCTGAATGCAGAAGCGTGTTATTTAAATTTCAAAATCACATTCTTCTTCTTACAGCTGTCAGAGGCTCTGAGCATCACCAAAAATTGGGCTTTAGCTGCAGCGGCATCACCTCTTACACCCCGCCTCCCCTTTCAGGGAAGTCATCTGATGGCCAAGGGGAAGGTGTGGGATGGGAAGAGGACTCTGGGGACAAGGAGGAGTGAGGTGTCTGGTGGGTGGGCCAGGGGCGGAGACTCTCACTCAGCAGTCAGAAATGAGTGGGAGGAGGCCAGCTTCCCCATCATGGGGTGCCAAGGCGTCTGGGGAACTGGGGATGTCTGCAGTCCCCCCTCATTCCCTGCTTCTCCCTCCCATCAATGGTGGGACCTCAGGCTCCTGTCAGTGCCTAGAGGAATTTGCTCTCCCTGAGGTGTGGGCAGATATTGGTGAATCCATGTCTGATTGCCTTTGTGTATAAGGAAGAAATTGCTAAAAAAAAGAAAAAAGAAAAAAAAAGGGAGAGAACAGAATTTAACCCAAACAAAGCTTTTTAACGGTAAACCTCAGCTGTCATCGTTGGTATAAGGTTTTAGTGGGGAGGTATCTTCCAGGCACCTGCTTGCTGACTCCCCTGTGGGATAAAGGACATGCTGTGCCTGTGGGCGTGGGTGCTCAGAGTTGTCCGAGCTGGGCCTTCCTGCTCTGAGGAGCCAGGAGCACCTGACATGGCTCTGTAGGTCCTTCCCCAGAGCGTTTGCCCCTGGCTTAGCCTCGAGCTGCATTCACCTTGTTTATCCAATAGGAGCAGGGCTTAGATAACAGCCCTGGGAACACCCCTTCCCTCATCCCCAGGGGTGGGCAGCATAGACTGTGTCTGAGAGGTCAGTGTGTGTACATGTGTATAGTGTGTAGGTGGGGAGTATAAGTGTGTTTGGTAATGCTTTTTGTAGTGTGTGTGTGGTTTTGTGTGTGTCTATGGGATGGGGTGTGTATGTGGGGTGGGGTGTGCTTGTGGTTTTGTGTGTGTGTTGGGGTGCTGGTGTGTATGTGTGAGGTGGAGGTCCTGGTGTGGGAGGTGAGCACGGAGGTGGGCAGGGGCCAGCCCATGGATTCTGGGTCAGATGCTACAGGTGATGGTGGAGTTTGGATTTCACTCTTAGTGATGAGAGCCCCATGGAGGATGTAGACACTTGAGTATCATAGTGAGACTTACAAATTTAAAAGGTTTACACTTACACCATGGAGAGTGGATCTTGGGGCCACAGGAGAATGGCAAGATTGGAAGTGGGAGAGCAGTTAGAGGCTGTTGCAGTGGCCACATCCCAGGACAGCAGCAACGATGGAGAGAATGCTAGGATCTGGGTCTGTCATGGGGCAGAGTTGAGAGGAGGTGGGCTGGAGTTAAGGATAACCCTGATCATTTAGGCTGGAGCAACAATGATACTGTGGTGTATATCCTAGAGTGGAAAAGATGAGAGAAGGAATAGGTTGGGGTGAGCAGAAATCCAGTTCTTTTTTGGCCATGTTGGAGTTGAGATGCTAGTTTGACCTCCACCTGGAAATGCCAGTAGGCTGTTGGCATAAGCTTTAGTGCTGAGAGAGGTCAGGTTGAAGTGTAGATTGAGGTCATTAGCATATACCCTGAGTGGCCAGATTACTATGATCTCTGAACGCATAATAATCTGGCCACTCAGTGTGTGTGTGTGTGTGTGTGTGTGTGTGTGTGTGTGTGTATTTTAGAGGCCCAGTGCATGAATTTGTGCATGGGTCGGGTCTGGCCAGCCTGGCCAGGGGGAGGGGACATGGGCGGTTGGCCGGCCTGCCTCCTAGTGGAATTCCTGGTCGAGGGGACAATTTGCATATTAGCCTTTTATTATATAGGATATACATTGAGTAGCCAGATTATTATGCATTCAGAGATCATAATAATCTGGCCATTCAGTGCAGATGGTGTTTAGAACTGTGCAATCATGAGGTCACTGTGTAGAGAGAGAGGGAGGCAAAGGAGACCAAGACTAGGGTCAGTGAGGAAGGGGAAACCAGAGTGGGGGTGGGGGGAGTGGTTGGCCAAGAGAAGCATGGATCTCCAGACAGAGGAGCTGTCAACTGTACCAGTGTATCCCTGAGGAGAGCAGAAGTTTAGAGAAGTGACAATTGGGAGGTCACCAATTATCTTGACTGGAGTATCCCTTAGTCGGGGAGTGGTTGGAGCTTGACCTGTGTTGGGATGGAGGAAAGGAGGGGAGGTGAGAAGGTAAAAACAGCAACCATAGACGGCTTTTTGGAATTCCTCTGTTAGGGGAACAGTGCAACAGGAGGATGTGGGGTCACAGAAGGGCATTACTTTTTGCCGTGTGTTCTGAGATGGGTAATGAAGGTGGCTGTGGATGCTTTGGGAATGATTCACTGGGAAGGGAGAAGCCGAAGGGCATTGAGAAAAGGGATACTTTCAGGAGTGATGTCCTTGAGAAGGGGAAGAGGGGGGACCCAGACCATGTTGGGCAGGGGCCCTTCTTCCCTGGAAACCCAGGGGGCAAAACAGAGGACTGGGAGCCACTGGAAGGGGAGCAAAGGGGATGGCAAGCCAGGTGTGGGCCATTCCCAGGGCAGGCAGGGGGATGGTGAGATCAGTAGTGGCAGTCTCAAGGAGCAGTTAGGTGGTGGACTAGTGGCAGGAACCCCATGGAGGAAAAATGGCACAGAGATGGTGGTGGGGAGAAAGCTTGCCATGAAGTGTCCAGTGGCCACTGCTTTTAAACTCAGTATACTAACTGACCAGCCACCAATTTTACCAAATTTATTGATTTACCAAAATTGGTTATTTTAAAAGCTTTTGGAAATTTACGTTGAATGGTTGTCATGGCTTCTGAAGATTTTTGCAAGTGGTTTTCATAGATGTATTTTAAGGTATAATTGAGGTTTTGGAGTCATAATTGATGTCAATGCCTAAAGGCAAGAAAAATATATTCATTATCAGTAAACAAAATTAGTTTATGATTGGTGCCTCCAGTGCTACTTCCATTCACACAAATAAAAAAGGTAGATGAGTCCTAGCCCGTTGGGCCTGCAGACTGAAGGGTCCTGGGTTCCATTCTTGTTTGCAGACTTGATCCCCAGCCCTGGTCGGGGTGCCTGAGGGAGACAGCCAAACGATGTGTCCCTCCCATATAGCTGTTTCTCTCTCTGTCTCCTCCCTTCCCTTCCACTCTCTCTAAAAATCAATGGAAATCCTCTCTGGGTGAGGTTTAACAAACAACACAACAAAAATGTGGATGAAGGATTCAGTATCACATCAATAGGAAATGACTCAATTTTGTTTTGAATACAAAATTAAAACTGATATACCATTGTGGGGACTGTTGTGCTAATGCTTAAAATCCTAAATATTAAAAAAAATCACCCAAACTATATATATGTATTTTTAAAAAAATCATATTTTATTGATTTTTTACAGAGAGGAAGGGTGAGGGATAGAGAGAAATATCGGTGAGAGAGACATCGATCAGCCGCCTCCTGCACACCCTCTACTGGGGATGTGCCCGCAACCAGGATACATGCCCTTGACCGTAATCGAACCTGAGACCTTTGAGTCCACAGACCAACGCTCTATCCATGAGCCAAACCGGTTTTGGCCACCCAAATGATATTTAAAAGTGGGTGAAGAAGTTCTTTTAAGTGTGAAATAATGAAATTTTAATTGGTAAAAACACAGAATAAGATGAATACGCTTTTTGAAGAATTAGAGAAAGAATTCTGACAAGTGGTTAACACTTGACAAAATGTAAAATGATATTAAAAGGTAATTGATTTTTTTCCAAGTTGATTTTCAATGAATTTGTCATTCATCATATTGACCTTTGAGGGGTTGTTCTGCTTCCAAAATACCCTGAAGGGTGGGGGGTGGCTTGAGCTGTGTGGGGCTGGAGGGGAGGGGAACATTTGAGGGGAAGTGCAGGATATTAGGGAGCCTGGACTACCCTGGTCAAGCAGGGATTCCTGTGCCTGGAGTGAGGACAGAGGCCTGGCAGGCCAGGCATGCTGGGGCTGGCTGGTCTCCTCCTGGGGAAGCTGCATCCCCGCTTCTGGCCATCCAAGGTGAGAAAGGCCCCCTCCCTGCTCTCTTAGGATGAGCAGAGGAAGCTCTGAATGCCGCCTTTTGCTCCCCTGTGGAGGGACTGGGACTTTTATCTTTTGGGGTGTGGTATGGGAGGCTGGAGCAACAGGCACATGGGATTGACCTCTGCTAGCAGGGCCAGGAGAAAACCAAGAGATGGAGGGAAGGGTCTTCCGGCCAGGACACTCGCTCTTAAACAGCATTTGTGGTGCTCGTGCTGTAGGCTGGAAACCGCATGAGCATCTTTACCTACATTTTCCAGTGTAGTCTTCAGCGTGGTCCTGAGGGTAGGCCAGGCAGGTGTTGTATCCCCATGTTGCAGTGAGGAAAACAAGCTCAGAGGTTGCATACTTGTGCATGTGTGCTTTGCTGGTGGTGGCCCGCCTGCCAGGCCACTGTTGGGCCAGAGTTCCTGCTCCTAATCACAACCCAGCCTAGGGCAGGCAGAGGGATGCCTGTGAAGCAGGGAGGGAGCCTCAGGCCAGGGGAGAGTGTCCAGCGTCACTTAATTATACTGTCACCTGCACTAGAATGGAAGCGGAGGCAGTTCTTTTCTCTTCTCCAGCGGGTGCTGAGGAGGTAAATGAATTCCGAGGGAGGGCTGGGCATAGATGCCCCCTGAGGGTAGGAAGTGAGTGCCAGGCCCTAGCTCTTCCTCCTGCCTTCCCTGCATCCTATTAGCGTCTGCTCACTCTGTACCTCATTGTTGAATGCTCACTCTTATGATCCTCCTGACCTGGACTCAGTTGACAGGCCTCCTTTTTGAAGCTCTTGCCTTGGCTTTCATGCCACCGGGGTCTCCTGATTTCCAGCAGCTCATGTTCCATGTCTTTCCTTCCCACCAAGTGGTGGCCGCTGGAGCTCTGTCTTGCCTCTCACTACACCCCCATTTAGTTCTGTAGCTTTAAATAGCTTCTAGTCAGTGAGACTCGGCTGATGTCTGTAGCTCAGATGCCTCCTGAACGCCAGACTCTGTTCTTCTGCCTTTTCAACATCTTCACTGGGACAGCAGACAGGTGTCTCAAACTTAAGTCAACACAGAAATATCCATTTAGTCTGCTCTCCTTCTTCCCAAATCTTCCTGATTCACAAAGCAATTCCATCATCCCGGTGCCAGGCCACAACTTGAGTTCTTTCTCTCTTCTCATTCAGCAGCTAACCCACCCATTTGGCTTTATCTCTAAATACAAGGTGGGGCAAAGTAGGTTTGAAACTATTCGTATGGAAAAGAATACAATAATCCTATATAATAAAAGGTTAATATGCAAATAGACCGAACGGAGGAAAGACTTGTCGCCATGATGCACACTGACTACCAGGGGGAAGACGCCCAACGCAGGAGCTGCCCCCCTTGTAGTCAGTGCACTCCCATAAGGGGGGCACCGCTCAGCCAGAAGCCCTGAGCTGGGCTTATGGCCGGCAAGCGCAGTGGTAGTGGTGGGAGCCTCTCTTGCCTCCACGGCAGCGCTAAGAGATGTCTGACAGCTGGCTTAGACCCACTCCCTGATGTCAGTCGGACATCTCCTGAGAACTCCTGGACTGCGAGAAGGCATAGGCTGAGGGGACCCCGGTCCCCAGCCTGCATAACAAGACACGAATAAACTCTGTGTCTTGCATACTCACAAGTGTAAACTTTTGCCCTACCCTGTGCATGCAGAACGGGCTCATTTTTGCCCTTTTTGTAGCCACCGCTCCTCCAAGCTACCACCATCTTCCTCCTGCTACTGCAGCAGTCCTTAGCTGGCTTCCTCTTCAGCCCAGATCCCTCATGTGTCCGCAAGCAGACGCCCCTTGTTGAAACCCTCCAGGAACTTTGCATCTTAGAGTAACATCTGATGTTCCTATCCCACCCTTCAGTTCCCACGTGATCTGCCCTGACTCTCCTTCCTCTTCCCTTTGCTTAATTCAGGAAGTTCCAGCCACCTTACCCTTTCTTCTGCCTATGAACACGCCAAGCTCCTGGCTGTCTCAGGACCTTTGTATGTGCTCTTCCTGTTGCTTGGGATTTTCCTACCTTGGATGTTTTGCATGTTTCACCCCTACCCATCATTCTGTCTCAACTTGGATGTCATCTCCTAGGATAGTCTCTCCCTCATCCTGCCAGTCATTGTTTTCTGAATTCCCTTATTTTATTTTCTTTATAGCACTTATCACACTTTAAATTGCCTTATTCATTTGTTATGTGTTCACTACCAGTTTCTCCTCATGGGAATGAAAGTTTCTGGAAAGCAGGCTCCATTGTCATAGCTTGCAGCTGGATTCTTAGGGCATGTAGTCAGTACATGAAATATTTGCTGACTGACAGCTGTTTGACTGGCTGCTAATTGACAGCGATTTGGGTGCTGTGTATGGAGGAGGGTGTGATATGAGCTCTGCCCGTAATGTGTGTGGCAGTTCTCTGCTAGCAGGGTCATGGGAAAATCAAGTCAGTTCCGTGTGTATGTGTGTGTGTGTGTGTGTGTGTGTCTCTGTGTGTGTGTGTGTGTGTGTGTGTGTGTGTGTGTGTGTATGTGTGTATAGGGGAAGGTGGGTAAGCAGGTAGGCAGGGGAGTCACAAAATGTAGGAGACCATATAGTTTGAAGTGAGGACATGAGACCCAGAGAGGGTCAGACCTGTCAGGGTTTCGAAAGCTGTGAGAGGCTGAGACAGGAGGTGGGCCCAGGTCTCTGACTCCCACTTCCCTGGAAGAGCTACCGAGCATGGCCCAGGAGCCCAGGGTGGGCCTGGGTCTGGGCGTTGCAGCTGGACTCGGGATTAGGAGTAAGGGATCAGCCTGGCGGGTGTCTGGAAGGCCAGAAGGGAAGCTGACACACCGGAAGGGCTTGGAAGTGTCTCTGATACCGTTCCTGCTCCTATTGTGGCTGGAAAGTCTACCTTGATTACCCTCTAGGCCGCCCCCAGAGGCAGGCTCTGGTGACGACACAGGTGACAAACCGCCTTCTTCAGAGGGTGACTTGGTAAATTGTATGCTGGGCAGGGTGTGCAAGTTTGGGGAGCAGGCCACAGATATCTCGGCCTCTCCTCTAAGTCATTAGTTTTCCAGCTTTGGATTGTGACCTCAGAATTGGGGTGAACTTAGAAAATCCAGGGTCCTGAGCTCCAGCCATGGAGCTCCCGACACAGTGAGCCAGGCGGGGGTAAGAGGGGGAAGAGGGAGAGCACATGTGCATCCATGTGTAAGAGGCAGGTCTAGCACATCACAATGCACCGAAGTTTAGGAGTCTTAACTGTAAATAGGTCAGTTCCCTTTGAGTGCACGTGCACCGATGCCGGGATGGGCTGTGAGCGTGAGAATACTTACGTGTGTTTGAATAGTGATGCACTGGAACACATATTAGAAAAATTCAGAACTTAATTTTGTTATCATTAGGACAAATATAGGTGGATATTGAAACATTTCAAAAATGAATAAGTGATACCTGGGGGATGAGAGCTTGCTATGTATCCAAGGAAAATCTTGGATATTCAGTTTGAAGTTCTAGGGACGGATGGTCACTGGCTCAAGGCAGCACTTAGAAGGGAAGCAGGGAGGTGGGTGAGCCTTGCTGGGGGGAGGCAGCCCCTCTGTTGGTGGTTGTTGGTCCCCACTCCCCTGCTCTCCACCCTGCACTCACATAGGGAAGGGAATGGAGGGGATGAAGAAGCCAGAATGAGTTCCCAGGGGCTGGAGCTGGTAGGTTTTGGAAAGTGCCAGATGTGCCTCACTCTCCTGGGGCAGCTGTCACCATTTACTCCGTGGCTAAATCTGTCCCTCTGGCTGTTGTCAGTGGGCCTGGACACCAGGTGGGGAGCAGTGAGAAGGAGCCTGAAGGGTGGGTCTTCCCAGGCCCAGGAAGAGTCCTAGCAACTTCCTGTGGGATCTCACCTCTCTGTGCAGGGACAGGGTGGGGTATGGGAGTGTGTGTGTGTGTATGTGTGTGTGTGTGTGTGTAGGGGCTGGGGGGTGGGGTGGGACTGGCAGGGCCTCCATCCTGCTTTTTGGAGATTCTAGTTTAGGGGCTGGGCCCATACTGGGTGAGGCAGGTGTCTGGAATCCAGCCCCTTCTCCTTGCTCCCCCATGGGGCCTCTCGAAGAGGAAAACAAGCCTTCTGGACCTGAGGGGCACCTTGGTGTGGATGGAGGCAATGATGGGCTTGTAGGGCTGTTGGTCGGCCTGCCTGCCCCGGCACGTGCCTCCTCACAAAGACAGCAGAGCCAAGGCCAGCTCCCGGCCTCTCTCCATGTGAGTGAGGGCCCCATCCTTGAGCCCACTCACCCCCTAGACCCATTCTTGGAGGATCAGAAGCAACATCTTCCTGGTAACTAGGCAATTACGGTTACTATTGCCACATTTTTTTGTTTCTTGTATTTTTTTTTCTAGGAAATTTACCAAGTTTTGGCCCAGGGGTTTACATCTGCCAGCCTGTAGCAAAAGCTGACACTATTCAAGCTCCAAATGGAAGCCACGAGGCTATAATTACACCGGCATTAGCTCAGCAACACGCTGAGAGGAGCGGAACGGAGCACCTGGGGGACCTGGAAGTGGCAGAGGCCCTAAATTAGCTGCTGTTCCGTTTGTGGTTGTAGCCCTGCCCCTCTCTGGGGTCTCTTTCTGTCCTTACACTCCTCTACCTCGACCCAGGCTGCTTTGCTCTTCCCTCTGCTGGCGTCCCGATAGGTGCACTGAATGGGAAAGAACCACCTGGTGGGTCAGGGGGACTCTTCCTGAGAGGCCAGGCCTCCAGAATGGCCTTTGTGTAGACAGATGTCCTCGGTCCTTGCCTGGTGGGGGAGGGGAAGGGGAGCAAAATGGTTTGATAGCAGCTTGGAACTGCTAGGGGGCCCCATGCCCCACTGTGACTGGAAAGCCAGTGTTCAGCCTCCAAAGTCCTCTCTGTTAAGTCCCTCCTTCAGTCTCCACCTCCAGGTGCTGAGTGCTGTCAGCTCTCTCTGTCTGGGACCCCTTTCCTCTCTCTTTTCTCCCTCCGACTCCTCCCACAGGTTTCAGCAGGGATGCCACTGCTTCTCTGACCCTCGTCTGGGCAAGCGCTTTCCTCTCTGACTTCCTCTATGCACAGCCTGTTCCTCTTTCTCATCTGTGTCTCTGGAGAAATGCCAGTACGTAGTAGGCCCTCAATAAGGAGGATTTTTTAATTGAATGAGTAGGGAAACAAACCTTGATTCCTTCCTGCCTTAATTCTCCTTTTGTTTTTATAAGGAGAGAGGGTGTCTGCCTTTGCAGGGCTCCGGGCAGTGAGGCAGAGTGTGGGGGCAGTGGCTTATCTTAGTGATTGATCCTGACTTTCTCTCTGAGCCCTTCTGGGCAGAGCTCCACATTGATACTTGATCACACATGGTCATGTATGGGCCATTGTTCCCAGCCTTCTGTCAGCTGGTCTTCCTTAACAATGTTAACCAACACTCTTTACCACTTATTATGAGCTAGATACTGTTCTAAGTACATTTAGTTTTTCACTCACCAAATGCTTATTCACCATGCATCATGCACTGGGAAATATGGATATGGTATAGTGAGCACAACTGACAGGGCTGCTGCCTTCATGGAGCTTATATTTGATACAAACAAATGAGTAAATCGGTACACACTAAGGCGGGTGGTGATGAGAGCTGTGGAAAAAACAGATCAGAGTCGGTAAAGGTAGTGAGTTGTTATTACATATTAAGAACAACTCACAGTTAAAGTAACATTTGAGCAGAGACATTAAAGAAGCGAGGAATGATCATGGGGTCGGGGAGTGCTTTCTGGGCAGAGAAGCAGTGTGTGCAAAGGCCCTGAGGTCAGGGCAGTTCCAGGAAAACCAAGGAGACCAGTGGGCTGGAATGGATGGAGTAAGTGAGCAGAGGAAGGAGTAGGAGGTAAGGTCACAGAGCACTGTTGGCTAATAGAAATACAGGGTGGGGCAAAAGTAGGTTTACGTTGTGAGTACACAAAACACAGAGCTTATTCTTATATTCTTTTTTATTAACTAGAGGCCTGGTGCATGAAAATTCATGCACTGGAGTGGGGGATCCCTCAGCCTGGCCTGCCCCCTCTCACAGTCTGAGATTCCTCAGAGGCAGGAGGTGACCTGGCAATCAGGGGAAGGCAATGCTCCATCACACTTCTGCTACTGCCACTGCTGGTAGCACAAGCCTCAGCCTGGACCTGCTTATCTGCATCTTGGGCCGGCCCTGGACAGCTGGGGGGCTGAGGAGACTGGGGGACTCAAGAGGCAGGTGCAAGGAGCTACTGGGCTCATCTGAGGGCAGGCCTGTCCTTGCCATGCATCTGCTGTCCTGGTGGGGCAGAGGGGTCAGGGTGCTACCATCTTGTGGCTATGGGCATCGCCATCTTTGAGAACAAGGCAGTCAATTAGCATATTCCCTCCTTACTGGCTGTGACAGGTGCCGCCATCTTTGAGGGTGGGGCAGTCAATTAGCATATTCCCTCCTTATTGGCTATGGATAACACCATTTTTGAGGGTGAGGCAATCAATTAGCATATTCCTCTCCTTATTGGCTATGGGTGCTGCCATCTTTGCAATGGCGTGAGGGTCATTAGCATATTCCCTCTTTATTAGATAGGATTATTGTGTCATTTTCTATATGGACAACTGTAAACCTATGTTTGCCTCACCCTATATGATATGTCACATATGTAATTCTAAATTTTCTAGTATCACATTAAAAAGTAAAAAGAAATAAGTGAAGTTAAATTATTTAATTTTTAAATTATTTTTTAAAAGATGAGAGAAAGGGAGAGGGAGAGATAGAAACATCAGTGAAAGAGAATCATTGATTGGCTGCCTCCTGCAACTCTCCCCACCCCTCCCCCCCCACCCTGGGGACCAAGCCTGAAACCTGGCAGGTGCCCTGACTGGAAATCGATCTGTGACCTCCTGGTTCACAGATCAATACCCAACCACTGCGTCACACTGGCTGGGCCAAGTAAAATTAATTTTAATAATACATTTGTTTATGCAATATCTCCAGACTATTACACTTCAACATATGATCAAAGTAAAATATTGTTAGTGAAATGCTTTACACTTCTTTTGTGTGTAAAGTACTCAGAATCTGGGGTGGACACCTCATCGTAAACACTAAGCAATATTTCAAGCTTAGTGGCCACGTGTGGCTCATGTTGGATGGACAGCACAGTCATGGAGGCCTACAGGCCAGGCCAATGAGCTGGGAAGTCCCTGGGGGCTTCGGGATCCAGGATCCTTTCTCTGCCTCAGGTTCTAGAACTCTTGCTTCTCCTGTGATGAGAGGATTGTTTTGAGGCGAGTGGAGCTGGACAGGTGGCCTTACCAGCCACAGCAGTCAGTGGTGGCTTGGGCAAGGTGGCAGCATTGGTGGTGGGAGGTGGTTGGATCCTCGATGTAAGCTGGAAGTAGAACTGCCAGGTTTTTCTGACGTGGTATGTGAACAGAGAGGAATCCAGGAAGCACTGAGATTTTCGACCTGAGCCCTGAAAGATGTGACTGTTTTCGGAGGGACGAAGGAGACCAGGGGGCACAGCCTGGGGGGAACATGAGGTCTGGTTTGGGGGCATGTGATGTTTGGGATGTGGTGCCAGCCTTTCAGGTGGAGCTATGATGTTGGGGTTCAGTGGGGATGCCTGATTGGGAATTATTGATGACAATTAAGGCTGTGAGGTGATCTGAGGGTCCTGGGTAGGGGGGCTGAGCCTGGTGGAGAAGACAGAACCAGGGAAGCAGGTGGAGAAGCACCGGGAGGAGCAGGAGGATCAGCAGCCACAAGGAGAGGGTGGAGGGAGTGACCGGCTGTGTCCAGTGTGCCGGGGGTCCCTCACCACAGACACAGGTGAGAGTGAGCAAACACCAGCCTGCAGTGGGTTCAGGACAGAATGGGAAGGGAAAAGGAGACCGTTGATATGGATGATTTATTTGAGGATTTGCTTTAAAGGGGGGCAGAAAGATAGGGTGGCAGCTTAGCCATGTTTCCTTAAAGATGGACAATACCATACCGATGGGGATATTCTAGCAGATGTGCAAAATTATCATGTGGGAGAGAGACAACGAGAGACCTCATTCATGCCTGCAGGGAGAGAGACAATGAGAGACCTCATTCACACCTGCAGAACGCTTTGCAGCCGGCTGTCTTGTAGACAGGGAAACTGAGCAAAGGGGGGTGCAGCCCCTCACCCAAGGCCACAGCTGATGAGCAGCAGGGCCAAGCGCAGACAGAGAGGCTTAGTTCTGACTTCCAGGCATTCAACCCTGCGCCTGCCTCTTGGTTTCTGGCTGGACTGATGAGCTCTGGAGAATGGGAGCTCCTCTTACATTTCTGACCCAGCACGGCACCTGGCAGGGGAGGGCTATGCAGACGTGAGACGTGATATCTCTAATGACTGAGGGGTCAGAGCCTTAGGACCCCTGCTGGCAGTGCTCAGGCTCTTTCGTGGGCCATGGGCGGGGAGGCACAGTGTGAGGTGCCTCACTCACATCCTTCCCACCTCCATGCAAGGCCTTGAATGGAGTGGATGGTGCTCATTAATTATGAGAAAACATTTGTTGGGTGAAGAATGAATGAAAAAATATGGCCCATCCTAAAACATAAGCTGCTGCTTCTCTCTGCATTCTGTGGTGGGATCTGGGCTCCTCTGGTTTGCTGCCGGCATGCTGGGTGACCTTGGCAAGCCCTCTATCCACTCAGGGCCTCAGTTTCCTTACCTGTGAATGAAGAAATAGGGTTAGATGATCACCAATCCGCTCTGACCAGAACATCTGTGGGGCATGTGTGGACTGGATCCCTGCCTCCTGCACTGTCTGACATCAGGACGGACAGGTGTTCTATAGGTGGGAGCAGCTGGCAGTGGAGGGCCGCATGGTCCCTGAGCTGTGTTCACTGTGGAACAGCTGAGACTTGTGGAGTGGGACCTGGTGATTCCTAGGAATCCTGCTTTGTGCCCATAGGCAGTGGCATGAAACTAAAAGCCATGGCACTGCCAGAGCCCAGCATCCAGCACGTCTGCCCTGTGGCTGCTCATGCACTCAGCTCCGCAGAGTTGGGGACTCATCTTCAGCCTATACCTCGTACCGCCAGGCTCCCCCACAGAGTTTCTTGCTAGGGGTCTAGCCAGCTGTGGTGGCACCCCCACCTGCCCTGCCCCACCCTGCCCCACCCTGCCCTGCCTCACCCCACTGTGGGGCATTGGAACTGTGTGAGGCCAGCTCCAGTGGGCATGGTGGTGGGGTGAAGGGTGGCAATGGTGCTGTTTGTGCCTTGGCTGCTGGAGCTCCATGTGGGAATGTGCACCCGTAAATGCCAGCAGTGTCCCTGCCAGAAGCCTACTCACACGTGCTGCCACTGGTGCTCAGGGCCTGTCCAGCTGTGTGATCCTGAGCCAGTCACTCCCCCATTTTCCCCACATGTGAACAGAACGGTGAACGAACACTGAGTGCTCGTCTTTTCTGCTTGTGATGAGTCTTAAATATGACTATGATGTAGCAGCCCTCATCCTAGTACCTGTGTACTCACCATACGTGTGTACTCTATGCCAGGTGCTGCCCGAGCACTGCATGGACCTGCCCATCCTTGTTTAACCCTCACCACAACCGAGGGGAGGCCCTGTTAAGTGATCCCCTTTCACAGACGAGGAAGCTGAGGCAGAGTGTAGAGAATGCTGAGAGGCATCCTCAGAGAGTAGGCGGGGAATGTCCCAGGCCTGTGCAGGCCTCTGACCTCTCTCCCCTCCTGTCCAGGAACCGGGGCAGACCCGGCCATGAGTGTCAAGAGCAACCACTGCCTGGATGCTGCCAAGGCCTGCAACCTGAACGAGAACTGCAAGAAGCTGCGCTCCTCCTACATCTCCATCTGCAACCGCGAGATCTCACCCACTGAGCGCTGCAACCGTCGCAAGTGCCACAAGGCCCTGCGCCAGTTCTTTGACAGGGTGCCCAGCGAGTACACCTACCGCATGCTCTTCTGCTCCTGCCAGGACCAGGCGTGTGCAGAGCGCCGCCGGCAGACCATCCTGCCCAGCTGCTCCTACGAGGACAAGGAGAAGCCCAACTGCTTGGACCTGCGCAGCATGTGCCGGACCGACCACCTGTGCCGGTAAGAATGTTGGCCACTCTGTAGGGTGTCACAGGTGGGAGCCCTCCCTTCCTGGCATCCCCTGGGTCTGCAGGGTTATGATCCTGGGCCCAGCAAAGACTTGGGCATGTGCAGAATAAACTGCCTACCTCCCTATCTCCCTCCCTCTTCCCTCTCCCTCCTTTAGTACAGGTCTGTTGTTTGCCTTCTCTGTGTCCAGCCTCATGCTAAGCACTGTGGAGAAACCAAGGTGAAAACCCAAGGAGCTGTTAATTTAAACCATAGACCCCTAGAGCCAGGAATCCAGTCCCACCTCTATCAGAAGCCCTCCATTATCCCCATGGGGTCATATGGCTGTCAGGGAGGGGTTCTCAGGGACACATAGGCATGTTCTTCCCCATCAAGAGCTGAGCCCATCTGGGGTCTGAGAGTTCTGGGTTTGAATCCAGGCTTTTCGACTTCCTGTCTGTTGTTGGAGCAAGGTTTTTAAATGTCCTGAATCTCCATCTCTTACCTGTAAAACAGGAATAAAAGTACCTGTGCCCCAGGCTACTGTGATTACATAATGTGTGTCCAAAGCTTAGCACAGAGCCTGGCCCCTAACATATGTTTAAAAAGTGCAGCCTAATTATTAGGAGGGCTTTGTTGCTGTGAATTAAGTTTGCCTCCTTAGGCTTCTCTTGCTTTTCTTGTTTGTTCTTAAGCATTTATCGAGCCCCTCTCGCATCCTGTGCAGGTTCTAAGGTGTGCAGAGATGAGCATGATGCTTTCATATCATCTGAGGAGCATCCAGTACAGAAAGGAAGCCAGACAGGAGAGCAGTGATCCCAGTCACTGGGACAAGGGCCGAAGGTGCCCTGAGGAGGGAGCACAGGGGACGGTGGGGCATCCCTCTCAGCCTAGGGGTCCAGAGGTGGGGTCTTGAGCTGAACCTTGGAAAATGGGAGGAAGAAAGCCAGGGAGTTTGCATGTGTGTGAGTATATATGTATGTGTAAGTGAGGAGGTGTGAGAGTCTATATGTGTGAATGTGTGTGAGTGTGTATGTGAATGTGGATATGTGTGTGTGTGTGTGTGTGTGTGTGTGTGTGTGTGGGGTGGAAGCCCATAACAGTGGGAGGCCTGGCAGGGATGCAGAATCCAGGCAGTGGGTGCAGATCACCTTGTGAGAAGGGCTAGGCAGGCAGGGGTAGGAGGGAGGGGCTGCAGAGGAAGAGGCCTTCTTTGTCCCAGGGGAGTGCTGGGCCGTGTGCACATGGAAGGGATGGGCTCCCTTGTTTTAGAGCAGGTGCTGCTGGAGTTGAGTAGAGAGCTGCTCCCCATTGCTGGTTGCAGGTCTTGGGAAAGCCCTGTTTTTTAAAACATATACACCTTGTCACAAAAAAATATGCACAATGAATTGGGGTGATTTAAAATCAAACTATGCATATGATAGGGCACTTAGAAGGAAAGCCCAAAGCCTGGAGAGGCCAGGAGCAGTGCCGTGGGAGAGCTGGGCTTCCTGGTGGCCAGGAAAGAGCAGAGAATCCACGGACAGCTCAAACCCCCCACTTGGTGAAAGGAGCAGATCTTTCCTGCATGAAGATGTGTTCCCTTCTTGTTCAGATGCTGACGTGATGCTGTCAGGCCTCCTCACACACAGCCGAAGTGCATGACAGGATGGATGTGGAACTGGGCCTCGAAGGAGGGCCATTCTGAGGTCCAGCCCAGCGATATAGGTGGTGCCTCCGCTCAGTGGGCTGCAGCCAGGCTCACCCAGATGTCACCATGGAGTCCTGGGTGGAGGGACAACATGAACACCACCACCCCATTTATTACTGGTGCTTCAAGGAGGGACAGTATGGGTGTGTTCTGAGGTGTCTGTGGCCCTGAGAGGGCGGGCAAGCTGGGAGCAAGCCAGTTTTGGTGGCCTGAACATCTGTGTCAGTTGGAAGAGCCAGAGGTGTTCTTTGTTATTCTGGAGGTGGTGGCAGAAACTGAAGAATTAGGGGGTAAATTTCACTCTGTAGAAGGAAAAAGGTGTTTAATGGGACTCAGTACTGGGAGGGATGGTGTGGGAAGGTGGTTTGAAGGAGAAGAGTTGGCTTCTCTCCACACACTTGCAGGCCAGGCTTGCTGACCCGTGGACCCTGGGGGTTCATGGAGGAGTTAGGGGCGATGGGTGGCTGGAGAGGGGCACCTGGAGAAATGCCTGGGAAAGAGGGTACTTCCTTCCTTTCTGGCTTTGGCTTCCACCCAGTGTCTCCCCCCAGGGTGGGTACCAGAGGGGAAACCTTTCCTGTGAACTGGGGATCCCCAAGCCTTCCTTTCTTGGTTACCTTAAGGACACAGCTGGCCTGTCGGGGTGGCAGGAGAGCCTCTCTGGGCTGACTCTGAGAATGAGGCCTCGTCCTCAGGCATCTCCCAGAATGTGCCCCATACTCCAGGGCTGCAGTGCCCAGTCCTGCTTGGCCACCTTACCCCACTGCTCAGGGAGTGGCCTGACTTCTTTCTGAGGGAATCTTGACCCGGGATTCCTGGGATCAGCGGCCGGAGCCCACCGCAGCTGCACTATCTGAGATCAAGTGTGTAATGTCAGTGATATACGTTATAGATGCCCTTGCTGACTTAGGAGGTTCCCTCACCATGGAGCATTTGGGTTTGAAGAGGTCTTTGTTGCACAGGGATTTCTCAGGTCCTGGGGTTGCTGGAAGCACCTCCAAATCTCCCTTTGGACCAGCATCAGTTGGGTGAGAGTGGAAGCTTCCTGCTCTAGCCATGGTCCCGGCTGGTCCTGGAGGTGCAGCCTGGGCCTCTCACCCTTGTCTGGTTCCCACCCATGAGCCTTTGGTCTGTGGGCTTACGTCCAGTAGAGACTTGTCCTTTAAAAAGTCCAGATATGGAATCTGGAGAGCCCAAGGGTCTCTGGGAATGAATCCATGGGATTTGGCTGAATTCTCTCGCCCAGCCCTGCATTGGGCTATGGCCTCCTTTTTTTTTTTTTTGTTTCTACTCTCAGCTGACACACTCACCACAAGAATGGGCATAGAGGTTCAGATTGTGTGTGTGTGCACATGTGTGAGTATGCATGTGTGTGTATATATGCATGTGTGAGTATATGTGTGTGTGCATGTGTGTATACACATGTGAGTGTGCCTTTGTGTGTATATGTGTGTATGAGTTTGCATGTGTGTATGTGCACGTGAGTGTGCATGCGTGTATATGCATGTATGAGTGTGCATGTGTGTGTGCATGTGTGTGCTTGTGGTGTGTGTGGGGCTGTGGGCTGTGGGAAAGAGGGTTTGTGTCCTGTGAGCTGTCTTCTTCCTTGGCCTGTGTGGAAGAGGCCTCTGAAATGCCCTGCTCCTCTGGGCCTGCTGAGAGGCTATAAATAGTGGGGCTCTGGCCCTGAGCCATACCCTGGCTGCAGTTTAACTCTGGGTGCTGAGGGTGTGTATAAATAGACTCAGCCTGGGGCTGCCCTGCTGCCAGGACCCCTTCATGCAGCGGACACTGTCCTCGATTTAGAGGACTGCTGAGGAGGCAGAGGGCTTGAGGTCCCCTCCCTCAACGTGATCCGCAGGGAGAGGGGGAGTACCCTTTCAGCAAGCCCCCTCTTGCCAAGCTTGGGCGTGCCTGGTGTCTGTAGGCAGTGTGGATGGGCAGCTCTGGGTTTGATTCCTGGCTCCTTGGGGCTGTCCTTCAGCTGCTTTTGGACTCTGTAGGACCTGTTGGCTCATGTGTTTAACAGGTTATCTCGAAATAGCAGCAAATAGTTATTTGCATAGTGGCAGGTGGGCTGTGGGGGTCCCAGGCTGCCCTTCTTTGAAAAGAAAGGGTCTTGCCTGCTGGGATCCAGCCAGTCTTTCCTGGGCCAGTGGGTCACCTGTCGCAGGAGGAATGAAGGTTTTGGGACCATGCATTTGTTTATTTATCAGCTGTTTATTGATTATCACTCTGGGCCATGCCTTCTGTTGGAAGAGTGAATGAAGTAGGAGAGGTCCTGGCCCATGGGGCACTCGCAGTCTAGCACTAGGACACAGTGGTGATTGCCTCTGCAGTGGGAACAGAGCCACACAGTAACCTGGATGGTAGTGTTTCCACTCAGGTTCTCTTGAAATCCGGTTCTACTCAACTCCTTACCGGGTCTTCCCTGGGTGACTCTGGTTGCACAGGAGAGCAGCCCATTTTTAGGAGCCACAGACAGGTGGATCTTACTCAAGGGCCTGCCTGGCCTTGAGCAGTGCTCGGAGCCCATATTATCATGCACCCTCAGACCAAACCTGTGTCTAGGAGTGTCACAGGGTGAAGAAGCCCCGAGTCCACAGGAAATCCCAACCAGCGAGGCTGCGGTGGAGGGATGCTCTGCATGCGGGAGGGGCCGTGGCTCCTCAGCCCTGCCAGAGACCTTGAGACGGCCATCCACTCGGGGATCCTGTGCTGCCCCTGCTGCTGCCTCCCTCACTAGGTCCCTGCTCACCTTTGAACTCTGGGCCAAGGGTACTCAAGGACTCCTCTTAGAAGTTCCTGTGGCGAGTTGAGATAAGGCTGGAATATTGACTGTTTCTTTACTGAAGGCCCTGGGAAAATAAACACAGAGAAGCTACCACCTAGATATTTAGTTTACCAGCTCTGGCTTCGGTGTCTTCCTGCTCTGGCCACTACAGCCATGCCAGCATGGCCAGGCAGAGTGCCCTTAACCTGGACCTTTAGGCTGCTCCCTGGGCACCTGGGCTCCATAGAGCTGCACCCCACAGAGACAAGGCACACCGCCTTGTGGAGTTCTGCGCGAGAACCCACTCGACAGGGTGAGTGGCAGGAGGACTGGCCTATTTGGAGAGATGCCACTTATGCAGAGATGACCAGAATCCACGTCAGTGAGGTTTGCTCAGGCCTGAGGCAGACCGAGCCCCCCTGTGGTTGTCCTGGAGGGACAGGGGTGGGCACACATGCAACTCCTCTGATCTGGTTCTGCTCACCGGCTCCTTGATTATTTTTGCTTCCACCATGGCCATGGGTTCTCTGCTTGCTAGTGTTTCAATCTGCTTGGCTGTGATAACAAAATACCGTAGACTGGGGGTCTTCAACAACAAACATTTCTTTCTAACAGCCCTGGAGGCTGGAAACCCCAGGTCAGAGTGCTGGCACGGTGTCAGGGTGTCGGCCTTTCCTGGTGGGAGCATGCAGGGAGAGAGGTCTGGTGACTCTGTTTATAAGGCCACCAGTTCCATCATGGGGGCAATGCTCATCTGTCAGAGACTCCACCTCCCCCTACCATCATATTGAGGATTAGGGTTTCAATGTGTCAAAATGGGAGACACAACTGTTTTCTCTATAGAAGCTAGACTTACGCTTCATTCAAAGCCTTTTTGTCCTGAACCCTCTCTTAATCGCACCTTCCACTAATGTGTCCTCGAACTTGTCTGTGTCCTCATGTGGTACCAATCATGTGTATGTCTTTCCTTTAATATTTTTTCCCCCAATTAGGTATCTGATTTTTAATATTCTTATATGATACTAGAGGCCCAGTGCACAAAATTTTTGCATGGCGGAGGTTAGGGGGTCCCTCAGTCTGGCCTGAACTCTCTTGCAGTCCAGGAGCCCTCAGGGGATTTCAGACTGACAGCTTAGGCCCACTTCCCGCCACGGGGAGCCAGCCAAAGCCATCAGTTGGACATCTTTAGCATTGCTGTGGAGGCAGGAGAGGCTCCCACTACAGCTGTTGTGCCTAACTTCTGGCTAAACAGTGCTCCCCTGTGGGAGCACACTGACCACCAGGGGGCAGCTTCTGCATTGAGCATCTTCCCCCTGGTGGTCTGTGCATATCACACTGACCGATTATTCCACTGTTGGGCTGAAACCGGCTCTCTGACATCTCCAAGGGGTCTCAGATTATGAGAGGGTGCAGGCCAGACCGAGAGACCTTACCAGTGCACAATTGGGACTGGGGAGGAATGCAGGAGATTGGCCAGCTGGGGAGGGACTATGGGAAGACTCAGGATGTGTCTGGCCCATCTCGTTCTGTCCTCATCAGCTGGATCCCAGCAACCAGCTAATCTATTAGTTGGAGCATCTGCCCCATGGTGGTCAATGAATGTCATAGCAAGCAGTTGAGCAGCCTTATCATATCATAAGCATATTACACTTGATTGGTTGAATGGCTGACCAGACGACTGGACACTTAGCATATTAGGCTTTTATTATATAGGATTATTACCATGTCAACTGGTTTAACCAATATTTATTGTGTGTCAGGCACTGTGCTAGACACCAGGTATTTCCTGGAGAACACAGTAGAGAGTCCCTTGGAGCTGCTAGTCTTATGGAGGAGACAGACAATGATCAGAGAAGAGATACATCATGGACATTTTAAAAATGAGCAGGATATAGAAATAGGCACGAATGGAGGAAAGAGGGAAGGCCTACTTATAAAAGAGGGGTCAGGGGAATTTTATCTGAGGAGATGACATTTAAACTGAGACCTGAAGGATGAGAAGCCAGAAATAAGATAGATGGGAAGAAAGAACATTTCCCGTGGAGGAAGAACATGTGCAGAAGTTTGCAGCAGGGAAGTTTGCTGGAAAAGGACAGGAGGCCTTGTGACTAGAGCAGAGGGGACTTGGGAGAGGGGTGCAGAAGGTCGGGGATAGGCAGGGCCAGGTCACACAGGGCCTTAACAGGCCACAGCAAGGAGTTTGGATTTACTCTAAGTGTAGTTAGAAGGAAGCTTCTGAAGCCAACTAGTGGCATTATTAAAATTGTGGTATAAAAAGGATTATTCTGGCTACAGTGTGGAGAATTAAGGGAGGAGGCAAGAATGGCCTCAAAGAGATGGGACGAGGTTATTTTTGTATCACTAGATCAGAGATGATGGTGGCTCAGGCCAGGGGGTAGCCATGTGCAGAGAGATAAGTGGGTAAATTTGAGGTACTTTGGAGATGGAAATGATATAGCCTGATGCGGGAGTAAGGGAGATGGAGGAACTCAAGGATAACTCACAGCCTCTGGTTTGAGCAACCCAGTGGTGATGCTGCCATTTGCTGAGATGGGAAAGGCTTGGTGGGGAAGGTGAATTAGGAGTCCACGTTAGGCTGTTCATTTTGAGATCTTTTTGAGACCTTCCTATCTGGAGCTGGATTGAAGTTATGCATTCTGGGGGTCATTGGAATGTTCATGGTGTTGAAGGCTCAGGGAATGGTAGGGTCTTTTAGGGAGAGGCTAGCGTGAGAGGATGCCCTGAGAATGTGCTGTCCCCCCACCCCAGCCCCCCACCAGATGCCTCATAAGTGTTTGGTGGTGTCATTATGGTGCCTTGAGAGTCAAAAATAGATTTTTGAAAAGAGGGAATGTAAGCTGTGCTGCTGCTGAGAGATCCAGAAAGAGGAGGGTAACCATTGGATCCGGGAATAGGGTGAGCATTGGTGGCCTCCTCCACAGCAGTCTTGATGAAATCGTGATTACAGATACCTGCTCAGACCTGCTCAGGAATGTCTGTGAGTGGGTCAGAGCTTTCTAGAAAGATCCTCTTGGGAAGGGGGTTTTCCAGTGTGAAGTTGTTCACCTGTCCTTACAGTGGGAAAAAGGCTTGGTTCTGGGAAGTGTGGGGTGAAGGTAAGTGTGGGGGCCACTGTGGCCACTGCCAGGTGCTCCCTCTGCAGGTCCTTGGGCCACACCCTTGGCCCGGATTCAGTCTCTGATCCTGAGGCCCCAGCCCTGGGGGCAGTCCATGGTGTGAGCCAGATGTGCTGATGGTCTTTGATGCTGATCCTTACACGGCAATGTGCTTAGGACCCCAAACATCCCCACCTTCTTGTCCCTGGGCTCTCAGGAGCCATCGTATAATTGCCACTGACTCAGCTACTCCAGTCACAGCCAGAGGAGGATTGGAACTGTGGGAAGAGACCTTCCTCTAATCTCCATGCTCTTCTGAGCAATCTAGATGCCTGTCCTCCCAATGAGGCCTTGCGGGTTCTGCCTTCTCTGTCCAGGAGGAACTCAGAATGGTGCTGAGAGGGCTGGAGGGGTGCCCCGGGCGACCTGCTCTGAGCTCTTCTCCTGGTGTTTCAGGGGCGGGGTGTGGCTTTTCCAGAGGCCACCTAAGATGTGTGCTTTGTGTTCCTGGGGCCATATCACAGAGATGAGGCAGCCCCACTCTTTCCCCTCTTCTTATGTACATCAGCCAGCTGCCTACCTTGGGGCCCTTTTGAAGGCTGCCATAGAAGACTAGGAGACCTGCAGGCAGCTCTATCATGCCAGGGCTCTGAGGTGGGCAAGCATGTTAGATCCCCATTGGTGCCCCCACCAGGAGTAGACAGGATGTTGAGCTATAGACAGAGGAGCAGTGAGATGTTGGCTCCTGTGTATAGTGGTGGGAGATTTTGGAAGAGCTGCCACACCTTGCCTAGTCTGAGATAATTGCTTTAGTCCTGCAGGTGTCCTCTGAGTGCGATTCTCCCTCTCTGTGCCCACGGAGTGTACTCAGCACTGTGATGTGCCCAAGGGAAGACCTCCTTCCCCAGGTGTGTTCTTTAGGGGGTGGTAAAGAGGCTGGAGTCACACAGTCCTGGTGTCAGATCCCTCTCCAGTCTTGGCTCCAGATCTCCTTCCACAATCCCAGCTCCAGATCCCCCTCCACTGTCCCAGCTCCAGATCCCCTTCCACAGTCCCAGCTTCAGATCCCTCTCCACAGTCCCAGCTCCAGATTCCCCTCCACAGTCCCAGCTCCAGGACCCCCTCCACAGTCCCAGCTCCAGACCCCCCTCCACAATCCTGGGGTTTTCCTGAGAAAACCAAACCCATCAGCAAACTGTACAAGGGTTCTAGGAGCAGGTTCCCATTCCTCCCACAGGCCCCCTCTTCTGACAGACACATTCCCTCTGTGAGGACCAAAAGGGCCATCTCCTACTTCAGGCCCACTCCTCCCCCAAACTGAGCCCAGGCATCGCCTGCCCCTGTCCCCGCCAGCCTCTGGGGCTGACCTCCACCTCCTGGCCAATAAGAGCCTGTGGGCTGCCTAGGGCAGGCTTGCGGTTCACCTCGGCATCCTGAGTGCTAAGTACCTGGAAAAGGAACTCCATGACGGTCCTGCAGAATGGGGTACCAGGCTCCTGGCCTTGTTTTGACAAGGGACATAGAGTTCCAGCATGTGAAAGAACCTGCCCAGCTCACCCAGCTGTGGAGGGGGGTCTGGAGCCGGGACATATTTTAAGTGAGAATATGACTCGATCCAGTGGATGTTTTAGAAAGACCCCTTTGGCTTATGTGTGCACAGTGGTCAGAGGAGAGCAAGGGTGGAGTTGGGGAGTCCTGCTGGGGACCCACTGTGATTGGGCCCAGGCAAGGCTGAGTGGGAGGGCCCTGTTCCTGGGGACTTACTGGGTATGTTTATGAGGGAGGGGAGGAGTTGGGTTGATGCCTGGCAGCCGTAGGGCTGGTGAAGTCATTACATGAGAGAAGGGGGCAGGAGGAGGAGGTCTGACATAGAGGGAAGAAGTTGGGTTTTCGAACCTGTTGTTTGAACTGCTCTGGAAACATGTAAACGGAAATGTTAGCAAAGTATTTCTATATGCGGGATTTCAGGGGAGAGGCCGGGGCTTGAGACGGAGATTATAGGATTAGGTGAAATAATGCAGGAAAAGCAGCGAGCATCAGGCATGACACACAGCACACAGTAAACATTGCTTCCTTCAAAGCACTTATAAGCTCATTTGGGAGACAAGGCCTCACCCATGTGGAAACATTATATACAAAGAGGAGGCGCTCCATAATGATGTGTTGTAAGAATTAAACCACTTGCTGTGGGCATTCAGGGAAGGGAGTGATGGCTGCAAGAGCCATGGAGGGAGTCAGGGAGATAGGGGCGGAAGGAGGGTAGGGCACCCTAGGGGCAGAGCCTTCCACGAGAGGGGACAGGAGTGGGACTAGGACTGGCATGGCTTGTCCCAGGCAGGAGGGATGTCCTGCTTAGAGCAGAAGATATCAGGGAGAGAGAAGGAGGGAGAGGGGGTCGGGTGGAGGGAAGGAAAGAGGGACTGGAGTTTTCAGATGTCCTGGGGAGATACTGAGCAGATAGGGTCTCACCCCTGCTTTCGACCTCCCACTGGTCGGTCAGTCCCCAACCCCAGCAGGCTCCGGGTTTTCCCAATTTGTTGCTTAATAAGAGGGAGAAGTAGAATCATGTGGAAAGAAGTTATACTAAATCCTAACACTGCAACCCTAATGCTGCTTCTGCTGGTCACCAACTGTGATCTTGCTGGAGACTAGAATGAGTTGCCTGGTTAGGAAGTGAGTCACCATCCTCAGAACTGGCAACAGAGCCTGGAGTCCCTTGGCAGACCTCTACCGAGTGCCAGGTGAGTGACCTTCTCAGGGCCCCTTGAGCAGGTGTGTTGCGGGTGTACTGTTTCAAGGGATGATCTAGGAGGCATCCTCCTTCCACTCCTTTTCCCTCCTCTTCCCTTCCCTCCCCAACACCCCATCTCCAATGCCTTCTTCTTTTTCTCTTTTCCCTCTTTTCCTAGTTGTCAAGATGAAATTCACGTAATCAGTTATAAAAACTATATGTACTCATTGTAAAACATAACTAACTCAGGCCAGGACAAACGGTGGACCGGAGAACATAGAAATCACCCACAGTCCTAACCCCTGAAATAAGCCAGGTTTACATTTTTTGGAGAATGTGTGCATGCCTCCAGACTTTTTCAATATGTATGCACAGATTTTAACATGCTGTGTTGTAAATGACTTTTTCTCTAAATATATTGTTGACATTTTAGTCGTTGTTAACATATCCATACATACAGGTTTATTGTGTGTGTGTTTTTTTATCCTATTCCTTGGATATGTGTTTTATTAAAAAATTGGTTTTGAGAGAGACAGAGAGAGAGAGAGAAACATGGAGGAAGAGAGGGAGGGAGGGAGAAGGAAATACTAATGTGAGAGAGAAACATTGTTCAGATGCCTCCAGTACTCATCCTGACCAGGGATCGAATCTGTAACCTTTTGGTATATGGACAATGCTCCACCCAACTGAGCCACCTGGCTGGGACCAGGTTTACTGTTTGTTTGTTTATTTATTTATTTTAAGAATACGTTTTTATTTATTTATTTATTTATTTATTTATTTATTTATTTATAGAAGAAGGGAGAAGGAGAGAGAGAGGGAAACATTGGTGTGGGAGAGAAACATTGATCAGTGGCCTCCAGTGCACGCCCTGACCAGGGATCGAGCCTGCAACCCGGGCATATGTCTTTGCTGGGAATCAAACTGGAATCTTTTGGTGCATGGGATGAAACTCAACCAACTGAGCCATACTGGCCAGGGCTGGTTTACTGTTTTTTTTTTTAAAGATATATATTTTTTATTGATTTTTTACAGAGAGGAAGGGAGAGGGATAGAGAGTTAGAAACATCGATGAGAGAGAGACATCGATCAGCTGCCTCCTGCATGCCTCCTACTGGGGATGTGCCCGCAACCAAGGTATATGCCCTTGACCGGAATCAAATCTGGGACCTTTCAGTCTGCAGGCTGACGCTCTATCCACTCAGCCAAACCGATTTTGGCTGGTTTACTGGTTTTTAATGGTGTTCCTGTAGGTAACCTATACAGCTTGTCTTCATACATGCTCATTCACTCTTATCGTGTGAGAAACTCCTGTCTGGACCAGTGCCTGGCCAATGGTGGGGGGAAAGGGTCATTCAGGCAACACGACACTCAGAGAGCTTTCGGGTCTGGCCTCTGGGCTTCTGAGAGGTGAAGAGGAAGCTGGGCTGGGCTTGACCATGTCTTCACCAGGGGTGTAGTGTTTCTGGCTAGTTTCCGCTTGCGGCTGTGGGCTGCTCTTTGCTGGTCATTAGAGGTTATGGTCTGTTTCCTCTGATGGCTTAGAGCAGTGGTAGGCAAACTCATTAGTCAACAGCAGCAAACCGCAGTTCGAGAGCTGCAGTTTGCCGACCACTGGCTTAGAGAACAGGCGGAAGGCTGCAGTGGTGCCAGCAAATTTTAGAATGGAATATAGGAGGTCTCCTTAGCAGCCATCCAAAGACCAAAAAGATGATGCCCAACGTGGAAAATGTCAGGAATCGGTATTTGTGTTGGCATCATTCAAATCTAAGCTGGCCAGTAACACTGAGAGTGGGGCCCACAGGCACATTGGAGAGTGTTGGGAGTGGCACATTCTCTTTGTGTGGTTTTTCTTAGTGTTTTGTTTCTCTGGGGAGTTTTAAGTAAGCCAAGCAAGGATCATTGCCTGCTGCTTGCTGATCCTCCTCTAGTTCCAGCAGGGACCAGTAGAAATCCCTACAAAATCATCTAGTACCTCCCAAGTGGTAACCAGTGAGCTCAGAAAGCTTGGGGTCTGCAGCTCAGGGTTAATTAGCTGCTCGCTGATGAGGTTAGAGCTGTGCTTGGAGGACAAGTGGGCTCTTAACACTGAACGTAGGTTGGGCAAGATAAAGCTGGACAGGTCCAGGGCCCTCAGAGAATCAAGCAGAGCGCCTGTGTGAGGCCTGAATATAGGGAAGGGACAGTCTTTGTGGCCCATGCTCCTTTGCCTGAACACCCTACCTTCCCTGTATTGCCTGAAGGGGAGCCCCTAGTGTGACAGGGCCTTGGATTCTGTGTCTCTGGCTGCTCAGCCTTAGGATGGGAGAGAGATGTGTTGTCTAGGGCAGCGGCTGTGGGCAGAGAAAGACATCCTTGTGCCTTAAACATGTGTCTGGAGAGCCCCAAGGATTTCACTTTGAAATGGAGTTGGAGGAGATCTCAAAGCTCATCCCGATGACATGTTATTTTATAGATGAAGAAGCAGAGGCCGGAGATCTGAAACTATCCCCCCAGAGTCACACAGCTAGAGAGTGGCAGGACCCAGACTAAAGGCCAGGCCTTGACATTCTGGGCCATGTCCTGTTCAGAGAGGCAGCCTGGCATGGCGGAGGTAGAACTGGACAGGGAGTTGAAACTGGGGTTCCATCCCTGGCCACTGTGGCTCAGTTGGTTGGGTGTCATCCCATGTACCAGGTGGTTGCCAGTTTGATTCCTGGTCAAGGACACATGCCCTGGTTGCAAGCTCAATCCCCGTAGGGGTATGCAGAAGAAAGGATACCGATGTTTCTCTCTCTCCCTCTTTCTAAAACAAAATAAAAAATCAACAAACTATTAAAAAAACTGGGATCCCAGACTTGGACTGGTACATCTCAGCTTTTTAAAATAATAATAATAATAATAATAATAATAATAATAATAATAAAGGCAGATTCAGATCTGCCCTGTCTGTGTTCCAGGGCTGTTGTTGAAAATGAGAGATCTGCCAATGCTGCAGAGACTTGGTGGCCCTGCACCTCTCCTTCCTGTGTTTAAAAGTGGGATGTCCCCAGCACAGCCCTGGCCTGGGAATCTGGGGAGAAGGGTGGGGCAGTGGTGGCTAGATCCCTGGAGGGGGCGGGCAGAAGGTCCGGGAGGGCCTGGCACTTGAATACATGCAGAACCCAGGAGGTGGCTTTTGGCTTCTGGACAGAAGGTCTAAGCCCAGTTGGATCACAGGCTAGACCAGACTTCTGCTTCTCTCTCTTTTCTTCCAGCTCTTTCTCTGGAACCTGTCAGACAGGCCCAAGCCCCCACAGTCCTGCTGGGAGCCAGAAGGTTCATGGAAGGGGTGGGGTGGGGAACAGGGGATGTTCACAGGGACCTCAGTCCAGAGCCCCCTTTCTCCCCCCTTTCTCCAGAAGGGCTCACGCCTGCATTGCTGTGGTCCCCTCTCCCGACCCACCCTCCCCTTTGGATCAACCTCCCGAAGGTCAATGGCAGAAAGGAGGGGAGAGAAACAGAAATGATGATGACTTTGATTTTTCCTTCTGCTGGAGCCTGGGGAGGGTGGTTGTTTTGCTTCCTGGACCTCAGCGGAGAATTCTCTGCCAGACAATCATCTCGGCACTTTCACTGCTTTCTGATGCTCTGCTAACTGCACAGGGTCGGCTATTAAATGGTCATCAAACCTCAGCCTCTATCCCATCAATAGTCATAAAGTTGGGGAGATAAAAGCCATCAGTTTTCCATTATAGCTGAAAGCAATACTGTAGATAGCTATTTTCTGAATGCTGCAGATAGATGTATTTTAACTAGATCAGGGTTTCCAGTGGCCCTGGCTCGGCCGTGGGCCCTGCTGGGCCTGGCTTCACCTGCCAGGTGGTTAACATGTGGGAGGGCCAGGCTTTCTCTTCCTGCACCTCCTTTCTCCGCAGAGCATTGCAGGGGCACATCCTCAAGAAGGGGTGCTGGGTGGAGGCTGGTTGGGGGACTGTGGGCTTTGACCCTTTACTCTAACCAGATGCTGTGGATAAATTCCAGGGTTGTAATCTGCTCATTCTAATAAGAAATGACTCTACTCTTTGATCTGGGGCTGCAGCAGACCAGGGGGCCTAAAGTAGGGGGCCCAGAGTAGGTGCCTGGTGATTCGAGGGGCATCAGGGCCTGCTGGTCGCATCTTGAGAAATCTGAGAGATGGATGTGGAACATTGGCGGGGGGGTGGTGGGTGGGTGGGTGGGGTGGTGGTGGCTGCTCCCGATATATGGTCCATGTTGCTTCTCCCAGATGAGCAGGCCATTTGGAAATGGATTTTGCAATCAAACAGCTGGCAGCGAGCAGCCATCAGATAAGTCCTCAGATTGAACTTTTCAAAGCGCTCAGACTTAGTACCTCCTGTGCTGGTTGCAAAAGAATCGGGGTCAGATCCCCTTGTCCTGGCACTCCTTCAGGTGCCTGAACTGAAGCCTCCTGGGTTTGTCACTCACCTCTGCTTTTGCCACCCCCACCTCCACACGGCTTTGTCCCAGCCCCCTCAGAACTATTCTTTTTTTAAAATATTTTATTGATTTTCTTACAGAGAGGAAGGGAGAGGGATAGAGAGTTAGAAACGTGGATGAGAGAGAAACAATAATCAGCTGCCTCCTGCACAACTCCTATTGGGGATGTGCCCGCAACCAAGGTACATGCATGCCCTTGACCAGAATCCAATCTGGGATCCTTCAATCTGCAGGCCAACCCTCTATCCACTGAGCCTATTCTTAGAATGACTGCACTATGGGTCAGATCACATTTCCTGTTTTCTTTTCTTTTCTTTTCTTTTTTTTTCTTTTTAAAACCAATTAGGGATTCTTCTTCTTCTTTGGCCAGCAGGAAATGCGACCCCAGGGGATTGAGCCTCCCCAGTGTGGGGCCTGCAGGGTCCAGGCTCCCAGTAGGTTTCCGGGGCGGGGCAGCTCCTCCGACAGCCCCACACTGGGGCTTCAACATCTTCCCAGCACTCATGTGTCCCCACAGGTGTAAATCCACTGAGCCCAGACTTGCCCAGAGAGACCTTCCAGCCATGGGGCTCCATGTTGGACAGCTCCTGGGAGCCCAGGTTTCCTCTGGCTGGGGAGGTGGCCTTCTCTCTGCCCGGCGGCCTTCTCAGCCCTCTCCTTCTCCAGCCCTGGGCATCTCCAGCTTCATTAAGCTCTGAAAACACGGCCTCTTCTTGGTGGCAGGGACATCAAGGCACCTGGCCCCAAAATCCTGCTAGCCTTCTAGAAAGGACAAGGGTGGGAAGGGGAGAGGAAGGAAAAAGACCTCTAACCATTTTAGTCCTTTCTTGTTCTGGGCCTCGAGGAAGGCAAGGTGCAGCTGCCTTCTCCACCAGGTTACCCTGTACACAGCACGCCCCGATGATCTCTGGGCTCCTGCCATGCTGCGCTTGTCATTCACCCTTCTCCAGCCCAGCCCTGCACAGTGCTGCGTGTAAGAAATATCATGCAGTTCTTGAGTGCTCCCTGTCTCCTTAAATGGAGGTTGTGGAAGGTAACTAAACCTCTCCTCATGGCACAGTGCCATCCTTGACTGCCAGTTAGATTGCACAGGTGGTGTTGACGATGCCTTCCAGTGTTCTCCATTCAGAGAACTGTTTGCCCCAAACTTATTAGCCTCAGAGACTGTGGGTTTAGAGTCAATGTGTTTTGCTCTCTTAGTATTTCTGGCTCCTTTACTGTGTTTGCTGTTGAAAGATCAGACAGAGGGCCGAAAACCAGGACTACAGGCTTTATTAGAGGAGAAGGACCCAGCTGGGCTGTCTCGCAAAGGGAGAAGAGCAGCAACACGTGCAGAGGGGAACATGCCTTTTGAGGGGAGGAATGGGAAGGGTCGGGGCTTAATGTATGGTCCCTATAAGGTACATAGTTAGTCACTCAGGTACTTGGGGACAAGGGCTTAGACCATTTGGCAGATGCTGATTGGTGGTTCAATATATAGTCCATAAAAGGTGCCTGGCTGGGTGCTCCGGAATATCCAGGCCTCAGGTGCAGGTTACATTGTACTCCACCCACCAGTTGGGGGAAGGGAGGATCTATCAGCTAACACTTATTTTTTTAAAAAATACGTTTTTTACTGAAAAATAATTTTTTTTTTTTTAGAGAGAAAAAGGAAAAGAGAAGGGAGGGGGAGGAAGGGGAGAGGGAGAAGGGGAGAGAGAGAAACATCAATATGAGAAACATTGATCTGTTGCCTCCTGCACTGGGATCAAACCCACAACTTGCATATGTACTCTGACCAAGAATTGAACTGGTGACTTTTTGATGCATGGGGTAATGCTCACCCACTGAGCCACCCCAGCTGGGGCTGCTGTCACCTCTTGCAGAAGGTCGTGACTCCCTGGGAGTGTCTTTGTCTCCCTTTCTCTTTTGCTGGTTTTCCGTGTAAGGGGATGGCACCTGTGTGAGAATGAGGCATGTTCTAGGAGCCACTGGACTCGGGGAAGGAGATACAGAACTTAGGAGTAGACCATGTTGTAGTGTGCGAGCTTTGTGCTCTGGGCAGGTGCTTCCTCTCCGGTGGCAGCATTGTTCTGGGTGGCCTTTTAGATTACAGATCTGTGTCCTAAAGTGACGTTGGGAAAATGACAGAGAGCACATGAAGGCCTTTTGGAGTAGTGTTGGCTGTGAGATGGGTAAGGATAGGTGAACTTTGTTTTTTCTGCAACAAATATGACCTCATGATCCTATTTTGCCTGCGCCTTCGGGTCACAACACAATTTTTTACCCTTTTTTTTTTTGTCACCAACTGCGGACCCAGGGATTCAGATGAGGGTGGTTATGGTCTCAAGGTGGGTGCTCTCATCTTGAAGCTGTCACATAATCACCATGGGATCCTGAGTACCGACTGGGTGGGTAATGGGGAGAGTGATGCCAGTCATTGGCTGGGGTGCTGTGAGTAACGTAGAGTGAGGGCTCCTCTTCAAATACAGCAAGTGCGAGCTGGGACAGCGTCAGCAACTTGGAAGAGGGGGAGCCCTGGGTCAGAATTCCTGGGTCCTATGCCCAAATCGGTCCTCTTCTCTCTGGGAAACTTCAGGAGGACTCTGGGGTTTGCCCCTTCTCTGAAAACAAAGGGGCCAAGTGAAGTGACCCTTATTCCAACTTCTGTATTCCATGAGCCGTGACTTGCCTTATTGCTGGGATTTGGGGCAGGGGAGCAACAAGGATATGGTCTGAGGAGAACGTGGGCTCAGGACGTTAATGAAGCTTCTGCCACCCAGCCAGGTCGAAGAGCGGAGGCCTCTGTGCTTTGTCTTATGATTCAGTAAGTTTGCCTGAAAAGATGCAGGAGTGTGTGTTGGTGGTGCTGCACGCATGAGTGCGGCTGAGTGGGATGTGGGGGGCAGAGAGAGACCGAGGAGCCCCAGCATTCGGACGGTGCTGAGTGGCTGAGCGGTTAGGAGGGGCTTGCACGTGGTGTGGGTGTGCCAGTGTCCCCTCCCCCTCCCCACTAGAGCACACTGACAGGAGCTGGGCCGGCTGTGGGTGACCTACTCCCTCTGGGCAGCAGCTTGGCCACATTAAGAATTCTTTTTTTTTTTTTTTTGTTAATCCTCACCTGAGAATATTTTTTTCCATTGATTTTTTAGAGAGAGTGGAGGAGGGGGGGGGGAGAGAAACATCGATGTGAGAGAGACACATCGATTGGTTACCTTCTGCATGCATCCCCTCTGGGATCGGGGATTGAACCTGCAACCCAGGCATATACCCTTGACTGAAAATTGAACCCATGACCCTTTGGTGCTTGGGCCAACACTCTAACTACTGAGCCACGCCAGCTGGGGCATCACTGAGAACTCTTGAGACACCTTTACAGTTCCCCTCTACACCCCCAGAGGGGACAGGATGTGCCTGGCCCATGGCCCCCTGGATTCTCTGGTGGAGGGATGGGTATATGACAGTTCATCTCTCTAGCACGGTGGTTCTCAACCTTTCTAATGCTGTGACCCTTTAATACAGTTCCTCATGTTGTGGTGACCCCCAACCATAAAATTATTTTCGTTGCTACTTCATAACTGTAATTTTGCTACTGTTAATGAATCGTAATGTAAATATCTGTGTTTTCCAATGGTCTTAGGCGTCCCTGTGGGTCGTGATTCACAGATTGAGAACCACTGTTGTAGAACCCAGGTCCTGTGCAATTGTAAAAGGGGAAGCCTGCAAATGGGAGGAAGGGCAGGCAGGACTCCTGGGCCCCATCTCTCAGGACCTCCCTGTGGGAATATGACTTACTTCCCCCCAACCACCACATGGGCCTGAAGGGTGACACAGCTCTGTCTCTGTAAGACTCAGGATTCAGCAGGAATGCCTCTTCCCTGCAGCACTGCCAGGATCACACCCAGGTCTTCATTGGCACTCAGAAAAGGCTCAGGAAAGATACAGGGAGAGAACTATTCCCAGCTCATGTGCTCTCTGGGACTAGCTGGCCCCGTCCTGTGCTGGTCTTGGTTTGCCCCATGAGTTGAATGCCACTGGGATCTACTGGGCGAAGCCTAGGTATTGACTCTTTCTGTCCAGACCTTAGAGAGAAAGGCTGCCAAGGTACCTGCCCCTCCGCCTGTCGCTGACACTGGGAATGCAACCCCATCAGGAGGAGGCTTGCTCCCAAGGATGTGGTCTTCCCAGGGAGGTGACTTTAATGGCGGTCTCCTGAGTTAGGCACCTGTCATTGTTAGCAGTTTTCACGCCTGACCTTACATGCTCTTTATAGCCCTTTAAGGCAGGCACTGTTATTACTTCTCTAAGTTCAGGCCAGAGATGCTAAGGGACTTGCCCAAGACCACACAGCATCTAAGATGGAGCAGAAGCCTGAGCGGGGCTGGCTCCACAGACTTCGTTCTTGCTGTTACTCCCAGGTGGCTCCATCAGCTTCGGGGCTTATTAAACTCTGACCCGAGTCCCTCCTAAAACCGATCGAAACAGAGCCCCTGGGTTTGGGGCTCCAGTGGGTGATCACAGTGGGGGCAGAAAACTGAGGTGTGCGGTACACCTTGCCTGGGGCCCGTGCATTGAATCAGCATGGACAAGGCCCTGACACTAGTCTGCTTCCTAGATCCACCTGAGAGGGGCCTGCATCCCCTTCTCTGCATTCTCTTGGATCTTTCCAGTGGAGACGGAGTGTGCCAGGGCTGGAGCGTGGCTCAGATTTATCTGCTGGTTACTTGTATGGAACAACCATACGCTTTTTTTTTTTCTTTTTTAATATCCAGCTGGCATTGGTACTGTTAAAATGACCCCTGCTTGTTTATCCTCTGGAAACAATCAACGTATTTGCTGTGAGTTCAGACAGTCATTGGAAAGGGGACGTCTGCCTGGAGAAACCGTTGTGGCTTGTACGGAGCAGACCAGTGGGCCTGACCCCCAAAGATGAGTGAAAACCAGCTGTGGTTAGTCAGGGAGTGGCCACGCTCCTGTGTGGTCTGGTTAATGCAGCATCCTATGAGACCTCTTACGCCTGCTGGGGCACCTGGCCCTGGGGGCTAGGAGTGGTCTGGAACTATAAGGAAGTTGAGGCAAAGGCCCCCAGCTGTCCTGGGCTGACCAGTCCCAGGGATGGGGAGAGCATAGTAGGGCTTGCTTCCCTAGCGCTGTCACTGTGGTGTGTGGAAGGGATCCTAAGCCTCTCCCCCAGGGCATCCTGGAGGACTTGCCCAGAGAAGGCCCAGGCAGAGGAGGCCCTGTCTGCCTCCTGTGGGGAGCAAGTACTGGGTGGGCAGCAGAGACGGAGACCCTGGAGAGTGAAGGCCTGTCTTTGGTAGAGTGGCCACCCCCGCTTGACACACACAGGGTCTCAGCCTGCATCTGAATCCAGCTGGGGTGGGGGTGGGGTGAGGTCAAGTGCCTGTTGCAGCAAGAAGGCTATGGATGAGTGTGAGTGGGGTTGAACAGTGTTCCTTCCACCTGGAACTTTAGAATGTGGCCTTATTTGAATAGGGTCTCTGCAGATATAATTTGTTGAGATGGCATCATACTGCAGCAAATGGGTCCTAAATCCAGTGATCAGTGTCCTTATAATGAGAGGAGAACAAACACAGAAACCCAGGGAAGAGGCTGTGTGAAGACAGAGACAGAGACTGGAGTGATGTAGCTGCAAGCCCAGGAATGCCAAGGACCGCTGAGGCCCAGCCGCTGGGGAGAGCATGTTCCAGCTGACACCTGCATCTCAGACTTCTAGCCTTCAGGCTGTGAGAGAATCAGTTTATGGTGTTTTTTCCTGATGGCAGTCCTAGGGTACTTATACTGAGGAGCATCCCCTCACTGGGGACTCGCTGGCCAGAAAAGGGTGTTCTTGCTGTTGTCAGTGTTGTCCCGAAGTTGGTGGGGTCAAAGTTTGTGTTAGGTAATAACCTGCAAGAGATGGGTAGGAGGGGGCTCAAGTGAGCAGGTACTTCCTAGGAAAGGCTGGGAGTTGCTAGGGGGCTTTCTGAGATGCGGGATGGTGGGTGGCAGGCTTTTGGCCGAGAAAGGCTGGCCTGGGCTCTGTTCTGGGTGAAGGCATCCTGTGGTTTCTTAGGCTGAGAGAAGAGCTGCAGAAAGAATACAGTTTTGAGGGCAGAGATGAAGACCTGAGAAGGGCCAGCCTTCTTCAGGGAATGGTGGAGCCTGGGTGTCCCTCTCATGGGGAAAGGAGTAGGCTCTGCCTTCGTAGTTGCCACCCATCTTGAGGCCTGTGTTGAATTCTGCTGGCACCATTAATCCCAGAAGGCGATGTCCATCTCATGGGAACAGTGGCCTAAATCCATCCACATTTCTGAGAGGGCTGGTGGTCTTGGACCTGAACCACACACAGGCCTGGCTCAAGTCCCAGCCCCAGCGTATCCTAGCCAGGCTATAGTCACATCTTCTCTCCAAGCCTCGGTTTCCTTCTCTACAGAATGGGGGACTTTGTGGTACCCGTCTCGGGCGTTTGTGAAGATTCAATGCGTTAATGCTTTTAGAGGTGCTTGGCAGACATACAGTAAACACTCCACATCGTTAGCTCTGATTATTTAGTATCAGTTTGGCAGGTCTCAGTAAATAAAAAGGCAGGGCTGAAAGGCAATAATTATAGAAACACAACATACAATACAGGTTTCCATGGTCCCGGGTATCTGGGCTGATTCAGCACCCAGCAGAGCTCCTGTCCTGGGCTGTGCCCTGGGCTCCTGTGGAAGGGCCTCCTCCAGGTACCTGCCTTGGAGTCTCCGCCTTTCCAGTCCCCTGTGCTGGCAGCGCAGGAGCTCCTTGCAATGGAAGCATGACTGTGGCGCTGGAATGAAATGGCCCAGCTCTGAGGTTTCAATTTGGGGAGAAGCTCAGAAGTGTCCTGACTTCTCAACCTCTCCAAGCTGGCTGGCTCTGCTATGAAGATGGAGGGGGTGGCATTCTGTTCTCTCTTGTGCTGGTGGCTGTCCCCTCTGCTCCCTTTCAAAACAGGAAGGGTCAAAAGGGATAGGTTTAGGGAAGGTCTGCTGGATGAAGGTGAGTAGGGAGTCCTGGCCAGGAAGGTGTTTGGAAAGTGTGCATGGGCCATAGCTGTGGCTATTGCAGCCCAGTGCAGATGTTGCCCATGCCTCACCCCATGTGGTGCCGTTCCATGTGCTACCTGTTTGAGCCAAAGGTAGGCCAGGGGCCAAGGAGACTACTGCATTGTATGCCAACTGCTGAGTGCTTCCTGGGATATAATTATTTTTTATTTCACTGATGTTCAGTTCTGTGCACACAGACTTCCATTGTTTTCTGGTTCTTTTTTTATTTTATTAATTTTTTATACATATCTCCCCATT
>PVJN01005486.1:0-81996 GCA_004026805.1 Lasiurus borealis | reverse complement strand
TATGTTCATTGGTTATGCTTATATGCATGCATACAAGTCCTTTGATTGATCTCTTATCTACCTCACCTAACTTTAATCTTCCTGTACATAATATTTTTATTAGGCTGCAGCGGCCATCGTTTCTCTCTTTCCTGAACTATAGCAAGAATCTCCTAACTGGTCTTCCTGGACTCTGCTTCTCCTTCATGTTTTCCTCCTCACAGTTGGCATTGTTACAGTACCATTGCTTCTCCCCTTTCCCATCTGCACAGCAGTCAGGACAAACAAAACTCAAAATCCTTATCTGACTTTCAAACTCCTTCAAGATCTGGTTCCAATCTCTCTTTTGAGCCTTCTTTCTTTACTCTTATATGTCAAGTTAAATCCGGACTCATTGCTAAATTGGGCCTTTCTTCACACTGGTCTCTCAGTCTGGTGGAACATTCATAAAGGCCCGCCTCTATTTCTTCTCACACTCATGGTCACATGATTTTCCTGCTTTCAGCACACTTTTCTGGAGAACTTGAAATTTGGAAAAGCCTGGTTCTTCTAGAAGTCACGTGGTTTTTCCTGTATTTTTGCCTTTTACAATGAGTTGAATACTTCGTGCTCTTAACAAGTTTAGAGAGGTTGATGGAAACTAAGACTCTTTTAGCTGTTAACTCTGTAGTTTGTGATCTCTGGATAATTGGGAATTTTATCCAAGGTATATAGACATAAAATTGTCAATGAAAAAAATAGCTTAAAAAGCCTGTTTGCACCATTACATAGTTATTTCAATCAGCTCCTTAGAAACAAAATGGTTAAAACTGGTTGGCCTGGCTCAGTGGTTGAACATCAACCTATGAACCAGGAGATCGAGGTTTGATTCCTGGTCAGGACACATGCCCACATGCCCATGGGGCATGCAGGAAGCAGATGATTAACGATTCTCTCTTATCATTGATATTTCCATCTTCCTCTCTTTCCCTTTCTCTCTGAAATCAATAAAAATATTTTTTAAAATGCTCAAGAACATCAAGCTGAGAAGCTACAAGCTGATGTTCATATTGCAATCATTGCAAATACTCAGGCTTTACATGGTCTGAACAGCAAATTACTAAAAAGTACACAAAAAGCTTTCCTGTCTTTCTTTCTTCCACCTCTTCCTCTCTTTATCTCTCATTCTATTCCTCACATCCTCTACTTCCTCTCCCAATTTTGTCTCTCTTCAGTTGCTCCCCTGCCCTGTCAATTTGGTCACAAGGGGCACACTTTGCTTATATTGAATTCCAACATAATAATCTTAAGGACTATTGAAAAAAGTTAATTACTTTAAGCATGCATTGTGAAACTTACTAGCATGTATATGATCATCTTCCAAGAAAACTGGATTTGGATATCCAAACTCCAATCCAATCTCTACTTCTTATCTTTTTTTTTTTCTTGTACTTAAGTTTCTAAAATTTATGTTGTAGCTCTTTTGTAAGGAATTTGATTTCTTGTTATTTATCCTTTTTTATTTTACACAAAGAATAAATTGCCCAGTCTTTCAGTATAACACAACCTAAAGAGCATATTAGTATCATTTACTAGTTACCCATTCCCCTTGCCATGTCTGTTGCAAATATTATTTTTCTTTTTTCACCTTCTGATGCTTCTAAAGAAACATCTCAGCCAAAAGGGTGGGTCATGTTAATTTGGAATCTAGCACAGAATATCACTTTTCTGAATCAAAGTATAAATTGTTCCTGCTTTCCAATTCCTTAGAACCCCAAGTGTGACTTTAAGTTATTGGAATAATTAACTCAAGTCCTCATTTCCCCTACTTATGAAAATTCAACATGGATGTTTTATATGAGGGGAATATGCAATTGAGCTGTTAAATGAATAGAAGCTTAGGCCATTTAAAAATCTTAATAGCATTATTGGGTGTGTATGCTTAATACCACCAGTCCCTCCCATTCATTTATGTAAATACAATACTATCACATGATGTTGGGGAAAATTGATATGTCAATAGCAGCATCTTTAAACTCTTGGGGCTTCCACCTTCTGTGGAAGGTAATTAATTTCATGCTCTAATAAAATTGTTTATTTATATTTTTAATAGCTAATTCTCTAACCTTGTTCAATAATAATTAAATTGTATGATATTTTCCAAAAAAGACTATTTGAAACTGTTATTGAAAAGATAAGAGATGCTTGTATAAATGTAAATTGGCTTTGTTACTTATTAATAGAGCTAACATTCATCACTAAATTGAAATATACTATTTTATGTAAAGATATGGGAGCTTAGAAACTTTCCAGCGTTAATGCACTATCCTTTCATTAGGATTCAAGTGCAGAATTTAAACCAACTCAGAGCTCCCTTTATTTTCTTTGGTTAAACAAGTCATACTATTTGCAGTTGATGAAGCATTTAAGTAAATTTTGCATAATTACAACAAAACAAAAGTACTTAAATGTCTAATTTATGGCCTAAGTTTGATGTTTCGTCAAATTTTGAACCTCATAATAATATTATGGTTATTATTTAATTCCCTCAAATTTTTCATTTTTTAGCTCCATAATAAACTCTTAATAAGAACAAAATGTATGATTTCACATATGTGTTGGGTGACATAACAAAGAATAGTGAGGAAATTACTAGAGTGGAATTTGTTAAAAAAAATAGTTTCAGGTATATTATACATCTTACTTCTACATATGACCAATAAATTGGATTGAGTTAGAGGGAAACAAATTAATGTTTGTGTAAAAATACAATTTCAGATATCTGTTTGTGAAATAATTCCATTCAAACATCATATCAACCTTTTCACCGAAATCGACTGTGTGCATGTGTGTATGTATGTGAGTGTATGTATTTTTCCTTGTAGCACACCATTCTAGATGCATGGAAGGGGGTTATCTTCTTTTACCACTATGAAGATAATAACTTTTTATTGTATTTCCTACTTTTGGTTTGGATTATCTGATGCAATTCATTTGGGATTTAGTTGAATTTTCTTTTCTTCTGTAATGTACATTTTTCTCTGGTTTCTAGTGATCTTAGCTGCCAGTTCATGTTGAAGAGTAAGACAATAAACAGGACTACTGTACACTTCTACGTGCCCAGTAAGGCTTACTAGTGGGGTTTTATGACTGAGGGTGATATGACTGGGTTGTCCCTTGGAGAACAATATATGTCATCGCTTATCTGTTTTTTCTTGGCCCTACTAGTTTTCCTAGAGAAATTTAATATTTTTATTAATAAGTAGTGAGTGAAATCTTGTGAAAGAGTTCTAGGTGGATGGCAGATGAACAGGGTTGGGAAATGTTCATACCATTCAAATAATACATTTTCTTCTAGTTCTGTTTTCTATATGGTACTCTCACCTCAGCTATGCCTATAGTTGTTGTGTGTTTTTTTTTTTTTTGTGTGTGTGTGTGGGGGGGGGGAAATCTCTAGAATTCCATCTCTATCTTTCAGATCCTTCTCTTTTAAGTCCTGTATCTACTGTGAGAAATGCCTACTGTTAGGAGACCCTGGGGCCTATTTTAAATTCTACAGAGCACTAAGCTCAGAGGACATATGAGCTTCCCATTATTTTTATTCTCTTTGAATTCTCAGTCTGAGTCAGTTACCACTGATCTACTTGCTTGTCAACTTTCAAGGAAAAAACACATGGTGACATTTTATCTTCTTCCCTTTGTCCTTGTGAGAATTATGCTTCCCCACTTTTTAGATTTATTTTTGTATTCCTTTTTTGCTGGGAATTGAGAATGGATTAAGAAAAATGCATGTGTTAAATCCACCACCTTTAATGCAAAGTATTTTAAACTACTTAAGAAATAAAGGGAGAAATGTATTGGAGTACAATATTTTTAGAAGGTAAAATATAGTAAATATATTTCCTTAATTAAAAGGTTTAAAGCATTCTTTCTGGAAGAGAAAAGGAAAAAGAAAATTGTAAAGGTGTGCCTTGTCTGTAAGACACTATCTTCTTGCTTGTCCTCCTCTAGAAACTTTCATTGTTAGTACTAATATAATCCTAATGTTTCTAGATTCTAAGAACATAAACAAGTGATTTCATAATTTCTGCCATTAAGAAGTACATAGTAAGAAGTCTAACTCAAGAAGTTATTTTAAGCTTAATTTTGGGGGCAGGTGCAGGCTACAGGGGTTTAATAGGAAAGAAAGGGAGACATTTGTAATACTTTCAATAATATACATTCTAAAAAAGAAGATATAAATTACAAAGGTCAAATGAATAAAAATGTATCACTTCTTTCTTCTCTCTTCAATCTGTGAACATATCTATCACCTTCAGACCTCACCTTTCTCCTTTTTATTGCAGCCTAGTTTACATTTTCAAGAACAAAAATAAAATAAAACAATAAAAACACCAAAAGAATAACCGGGTAAACCGTAGAGCTTTGAATTCTTCTGATGTTTCTGACTTGCCATGTATAGGGTTTTTATTTTTCTGTTAGACATTAAAACCAATGGCAGTTTGAAATACAGTGGAACCTCGAGATACGAGTTTAATTCGCTCCGTAACCTTGAGGTGTGGGAAACTATGAGACACTCGAGTCGCGGTAAACTGGTGGGTCGTGTGCAGCCGGCCGATCCAAGCAATGACTCCTATCTCAACTGTTGCTTGTATTTCAAAGCAAAAATCGCTTGCTCGATGGCTCATATCTCAAAAATCTCTTATGTTAGGGCACTTGTATCTCGAGGTACCACTGTATATAATTTGTGATATCTAATTAATCATTCATATCCAATATATAAAAACTTATGTGGTAGAATGAAGGATTGTATCATGCATAAAAAGAGAATGTAATAATTTGCTTTCAATTACCCCCCATTGGTGGGTCAGAAAACTCATATTAACTCTGAAGTGTGCATATTAACTTGCAACAAAGATAAACATTCATTTGGGAAGGTCAGATGATGGGAAAGAACAATCAATCTCTCCCATATCTGCACCTTTAACAGAACAGCAAAAAGCCTTGGGCCTTAGCAACCAGAGCAGTTGTTGATTTCCTACTTCTCTCCTCTCAGGTTTATTGTCCATCTCCCTTTATGTTACTACAAAACTGCAAAGTGTTTCTGCATCCGTCACACTGTGTTACAAATTATCTGCTTATTTGTTTATCTTCTCCACTAGATGATATATTTTTTCCCTACTGGTTTTTGTGCAGTACCTTGCATCTGGATCATCCCCGAAAGAGTGAGATACTGTAGAACAACTGCATCGGTTTGAGCTAGCCCAAGAAAATTATATTTGAAAGCCGCCAGGCACTGTGGGCATTTTCAATAGGCCTCTTGGATATCATTAAAAAATGAAAATTTAAAAAAAATTTTTTTTAAATTTTTATTGATTTTTCACAGAGAGGAAGGGAGAGAGATAGAAAGTCAGAAATATCGATAAGAGAGAGACATCGATCAGCCGCCTCCTGCACATCCCACATTGGAGATGTGCCCCCCATCAAGGAACATGCCCCAGACCGGAATCAAACCTGGGACCCCCCAGTCTGCAGGCCGATGCTCTATCCAACTGAGCCAAACCGGTCTGGGCAAGAATGAAATGTTGAAGTCAGAGACAAACACGTATGACCCAGTCCCTCAAGCTCTGGGCCCAGAACAGTCATTCCAATAAAAGCGCCCAATGATCAACCTGTCAAAAGTAGTTTCTCACACTTTTCCATATTCACATTATGGGGAAGTCATAAAAGCTGATAATTCTGTTATTTAAGTAATTGTCCCTCCTCTCTTCTTTCTTAAGAGTGAGTATTGATGTTGGTTTGGGTGGGCTCTCTGTCAGTCTCTTCCACTGAAATTCAAGATGATAATTGATCCATTGAAATGCTGAAACTTTCATCCTGGGAAGGAAGTATGACAAGTTCCTATTGGAGCAAAGTGGGAAACTGGCAACTAAGCGTCAATGAGGTCCAAGAGCAGAGTCTGCAAGATTAGTTTCTTCTGAGGACCACACATAACTCAAGGACTCTTCTAGGCTTTTCTCCTTAGTTTGCAGATGGCCATCTCCTTCTCATTTCTTAAAAAAAAACACAAAACTCTGAATATCCGTCTACAAATTTCCTCCTTTAAAAGGACATTAGGCCAAGACCGGTTTGGCTCAGTGGATAGAGCGTTAGCCTGCGGACTGAAAGGTCCCAGGTTCGACTCCGGTCAAGGTCATGTATCCTGGTTGTGGGCACATCTCCACTGTGGGGCGTGCAGGAGGCGGCTGATCGATGTCTCTCTCTCATCGATGTTTCTGACTTTCTATCTCTCTCCCTTCCTCTCTGTAAAAAATCAATAAAAATATATATTTTTAAAAAAGGACATTAGTCACATGAGATTTAAACCCACCCAAGAAACCTCATTTTAACTTAATTATTGCTACAAAGACAGAAAAAAAAATAGTCACACCTGAGATCTTGGGAGTTAGGATTTCTACAAATGAACTTTTAGAGAGACATAATTCAGTGCCTAACAATAGCTACATCAGTTTTCTAAATGCTGTAATTATTGGCCAGGTTTTCCAGAAATTATCCAGAAATTTGCAGTCGACTTTCTTTTCTCTGACAACAAAGCCTCTATGTTATTCATTGCATGCTGAAGAAAATTATGTGATGCCTTTCCCGAAAGATCGCACCAACACAAATATATTTTAAAATGTTTGTTTTGGACAGCTGTATTATGCAGGGAGAGCTTCTGTCACATTCTCACATCACATACCCACTTACTCATGTGGAACGCCATATGCAGCATTTTTGAAAAACAGGCACGTTGTGTGGTAAAGAGTCACAGGAAGGCTGCCAGTCCTGTTGCCTGAAGAGAGCGTTTATGCAGTTTATCTTCCTTCCTCTGGATACTTTATTCTGCACATTAACAATTGGTAATTTGACAAGAACTGACAACTGTTTTTTTTTTTTTTTTTTACGGAATCACTTATACGAGCTAATATACACACTACTAAAAACTCACATTAACATCTTGCTAGAAGAATGTGATATAAATGTCTAGACACATCACTTTATAATTTTTCTTGTATTTCGACTTTTTTTTTTCTTTCTTGCCAGCAGCGTTAAAATAGAATGATTGGGTATTTATTCCTTCCCTCTGGGTAAAATGTACCTAAATGTCTTAGAATGTTAGTTATTTATGTCTAAACAGATTGTTTTATTATTGACTAATAAAACAAATGAACTGCTAAATAGCCCCGGCAATCATATAAACTATAAGGCTAACTAACCTTCCCTGTACTTCAGATTGTATATGCAAGGTGTCATCAATATGATAATATTTTTAAAAAGCTGCTTAACGCTTTCCACCCTCACAGTGAGCAATCTTGGCCTTAGAAAATGAGAATAAAAGCTTCCTGTGTGCTAGGCATGGTTTGAAACTCTAGAAATATTTATTATCTACTAACATATTTCAATTTTGCAACTATTCTTTCAATGAGCCCTTTAAAAAAAAAAAAGACCTCCATTTTACAGATAAGGAAACTAAGGCTCACAGGGATTAAATAATTTACCTAACATCACACTAGTGACCATAAAATAGAGCAACCGAAATTCAAACCAAGGCAGTGTGACCCCAGGGTTAAGATGATTAGCTCTCTGTCAGGCCATTTGCAAAAATACTGGAGATTTAAGCATATTCACTTATGATCATGAACTTGAATTCTTAAAAAAAATCTTTTTTATTGATATCAGAGAGAGAAGTGAGAGGGAGAGAGAGAGAGAGAAAAAAAAAATCTATCGGCTGACTCCTGCACACCTCCTACTGGAGAGTGATCCCACAACCCAGTAGTTCCCTGATTGGAAATTAAACTGGTCACTTCTCAGGGCATGTGGCTACAACTCAAGCAGCCAGGGAAAAATTAGAATTATTATTTTTTAATATATTTTATTGATATTTTACAGAGAGGAAGGGAGAGGGATAGAGTTAGAAACATTGATGAGAGAGAGACATCGATCAGCTGCCTCCTGCACACTCCCTACTAGAGATGTGCCCTCAATCAAGGTACATGCCCTTGACCGGAATCAAACCTGGGACCTTTCAGTCTGCAGGCCAAAACTCTATTCACTGAGCCAAATGGGTTTTAGTAGAAAAATGAGACTTCTCATACTAGCCCCATCACCAGAAATGTGCCCTAGGAATTTAACTTTTCATTATATCAGTTAAATTGGTTTTGTTACACATCATTTTACTTAAAGTTGAGTTTCCAAGATCTATTGAAGCTAAGTAAGGACTTACTGTATTCTTAACAGTTACATCCATAAATAACTCTAAGTAATTTTAAGACATTAATATAAGTTCTCCTCTAATTAAATGAAAATAATCTCTTAAAACTAATGTGATGAGGCCATTTCCAGGGTTTATTAAAGTAAATAATTTCCTCCTTCTACTGAAAGAATTTGTTTCATAACATGAAGCTTCTGTCTCGTTCACTATTTTTTTAACAGAAATATATGTCTCTATATTTAATTGCTTAAAATCCAACCTTAAAGATAATTCTTCACTTATAGAAACAGGTACAGTCTGAGCTATTCGTATTGCTTCTGCTATCTGAGTTTTAGTTAGCTATTTTATAACTTTATGAAACCCATAGTGTGTATACTTACTTATACAATGAAAACAGTTGGAAAATTTCACTACCGAAACATCTGTCTTTACAGTAAGATGGGTTTTAAATGACAGCAAAAAGGGGAAATATTGTTTTGGGGCTCAGTCTTGCCTTTCAACCTATTTAGCACTTTGTAGAATATCGTTCCCATTATTACTACCATTCACTATTAAATTTATTCCATGCTTTTATTACGAAGGTTAAACAAAACATTTCTTCTGTCCCAGTGTTTTGCCATTTCACACTTACTTAAACATGTGAGTACAGCTTACCTCTATAGGAACAGCTCTGATAACCAAAATAATCTGCTAAAAATTGCACATAGGATAATCAAACGAGTACATTATGAAAAACTTCATTGAAGTTATTATTATATATTTTTAAAATATATTTTTATTGATTTTTTACAGAGAAGAAGGGAGAGGGATAGAGAGTTAGAAACATCGATAAGAGAGAAACATCGATCAGCCGCCTCCTCCACGCCCCCAACTGGGGATGTGCCTGCAACCAAGGTACATGCCCTTGACCAGAATCGAACCCAGGACCTTTCAGTCTGGTTTCGGCTGAAATTATTATTTTTCATGTCTCTTCTTGAAATACTATTTAGCAGTTGAATATTAATTGCATTCCTACATATTTTCAATATAAACAGAACCTGAAATAAAAAGATATCCGTTAATAGTACTACATAACTATCCAATACCTAAAAACACTTCTAAGGAAAATTTGTACAAAGTGCATAAACTTCAAAAAATAATTTGAGAAGAAGATCCAAATGAATGATGAGATTCATAGACTGAAAGCTGTGCTTTAAAGATGTTTAGTCTCTGTAAATTGATCTCAAGATTCAATCCGATTCTAAACAAAACCCCAGCAAACACTGATAATTCAACCTACTACGTAGGATTACTAATTAATTGTGTGTATCTAGAAAACAATAGGCATATTTTACTTATAAAGTTATATTACTTATAAGTCAATTATATAACCATTTGCATGGTCTGGTTTTATGATTGAAGAAATGCGTTTTGCCTTGCTTTCATCTCTGATTCCTCTGACAGTTTCTGAAACTTTGAATTACTTCCATTGCCATTTCATTTTACTAATTTAAAAGCTATTGTTTTATTGATCAGTATTCTATGCCCACTTAAATCCAAACATATCTGAGAACTATAACTATTCGAACTATAACAGTCATGTATAGCCAAGAAGGAAAATATTTTGAGCAGAAAGTTTATGGTGCGATAGGATATAGGAATACAAGAAAATAATCCAAGTTGATTCTGAGCTGAAATTTGCATTTATAACAGAGTTGGTGCACCGAAGATAAACTTTGACTTTTTAACAGTTTAATCCAGTGATAATATCTTTGACAACTATTAATTATAATTATGGAGTGTATCATTAATGTACTCTATTAAATATATTGTTCTCTTCTGGGAAGTTTCAAAAATGATGAATAACTATTAAAGTAAAAGTGTCACTTTCACCATTACAAACCTACCAAATTATACTCACATGTACTTCACTTACAAAATAATAAGTTCTTAGTATTTACATTAATAAATACTAGTATACATTCTCCTCCCTTGTAGATATTATTTATTGATCTCCATTAATATCATTGCTATATCCTTGCATTTATCATTAAGCTGTTGTTTAAACTGAATACATGTAATTATAATTTATTTACCATTGATTTATGCAATATCTTAGCATTTAGTACTTTTAATTCCAATACATCTATTAACCTGTCCTAGACAATTTTTATTTGTTTCTTATTTTTTATCTTGCTCCTAAATATTCTTCCAGAATAGAAGAGAAAGGGAAAGAGAGGGGGAAAAAAAGAAAGATAAATATTGATAAGAGAGAAACATTGATTGGCTGCCTCCTGCACACCCCTCACTGGGCATGGAGCCCACAACCCTGGGTATATGCCCTGACTGAGAATAGAATCAGTAACCTCCTGATGCATGGGACAATGCTCAGCCAACTGAGCCAAATGGATGGCCATTGAACTAAAATAGGTTAAATCCAGCACTATTAAGGACAATGCACTACAAAATTAGGAATGTTCAGAAACACATGCATATATATATATATATATATATATATATATATATATATATATACACACACACAGTGGTACCTTGAGATACGAGTTTAATTCATTCCGTAACCTTGAGGCATGGGAAACTATGAGACGCTCGCTCGAGTCACGGTAAACTGGTGGGTCGTGTGCAGCCGGCTGATCCACGCGATTACTCCTATCTCAAATGTTGCTCATATTTCAAAGCAAAAATCGTTCGCTCAACGGCTCATATCTCAAAAATCTCGTATGTTAGGGCACTCATATCTCGAGGTACCACTGTATATCCATATAGAAATTTTAGAAATTAAAATATTGTTGAAATATTTAGAGTAGCAGCAAGACATAATAGCTATGAACAGACATTAATACATATATAAAACTAGAGGCCCAGTACACAAAATTTGTGCACTGTGGGGCTGGGGTTTTCATCCCAGCCTGCCCTCTCTCACAGTCCAGGAGCCCTCAGGTAATGTCCTACTGACAGCTTAGGCCCACTTCAGGGGAGCGTGCCTAAGCTACAGTCTGACCTCCCTCTTTGGGCTGATCAGAGGAAGGCACAACCCCCATCACCCTGTTGCTGCTGCCACTGCCAGCCACCAAGATTTTTTCATCAACATGGACTCTAGCCCCTTCACCGTGAATAAAATGACAGCTTTCTTTAGGCATTTTCAAGATGTCTCTTTCATTGGATATGACATTTCTTTCTTTCTTTTATTATCCTTACCTGAGGATATGTTTCCATTGACTTTTAGAGAATGTTGAAGCAAAAGGGAAAGTCAGAGAGAAACATCAATGTGAGAGGGACACTTGGATTGCTTGTCTCCTGCATGAGCCCTGTGACCTGGGCCTTGGCCAGGGAGAATCCTGCAACCTAGGTACATGCCTTTGATCATAACTGAACACAGACCCTGCAGTCAGCAGGCTGATGTTCTATCCGCTGATCCAAACCGGCTAGGGCAGGATATGACCTTTCTTAGCTCAGCAGTGGACCTTCATTTTTTTCCTCCAGGAGTGAGGTGGAAAAACCCTAGATCACCTTCTTGAATTCTTATTACCCAAGTTACTAAGAACGCTGCCAGTGGCGTACAGAGCTTAGCCAATGAGTGGCTAGAAAAGGTGTTTCCTCTGCAAAGGTGTACTCTACTCCAGGGCTGCTGGAGCAGGGTGGTGGTGGCGGTTTGGGCACGCCCTTCCCCCCTCCCCCCACCTCCCCTCCAGGCCTGCTGGGGCCAGGTGGTAGTGGAGTCTTGGGCATGCCCCCCCGGACTCTGCTCTGGGGATGTGCCATCTGTGGCTTGCCTCACAGTGCAAGCAGTCCCCTCCCGCCCATCTGTGTATGCCACCTCCACCTGAACCGGTCATGACTATTACAGCATCCTGGCTAATTTGCATATTATATATATATATATATATATATATATATATATATATATATACACACACACACACACACACACACACATAATAAAGGTATATAGCTGAAATCTACCCAAAATTATATAAACATCAAACTTTGGAATGGAAGAAAGAAAGAAATAATGGAGGAGATTTCATTCAATTGCTTTCTTATCTTTCATAGTAAAAGTGAATACAGTGTTACTTCGAGATACGAGTTTAATTCGTTCCATAACCTTGAGGCGTGGGAAACTATGAGACACTTGAGTCACGGTAAACTGCTGAGTGGTGTGCATCTGGCCAATCTGTGCGATCACTACTATCTCAACTGTTGCTCGTATTTCAAAGCAAAAATCGCTTGCTCGATGGCTCGTATCTCAAAAATCTCGTATGTTAGGGTACTCATATCTCGAGGTACCACTGTACATATGTGCTAATCTGAAATATTAAAAAGAGACACTCAAGCTTATTATGAAAATTATGGATGTAAAAATCTGTGGGTGAGTGTGGGCTAGGGAAGAAACTATTGTGTCTGTTAATAACCACTCATGTACTTCCTTGATAAAATAAATGTTGCATCTTGCAGGACAAGTTTTTGAATAGCTTTCACCAAATCACACATCTTAACTCTTTTTTTTTTTTTTGGATTCAAGTGCACAATTATAATCATAGGTCATGTAGTAATTAAACATAAATTAGGAATGTTAAGAGTAACAAAGCTATTGGTTTTTATTGTGAAAAAAATCAGTAGTGGTGCTCTATTTTTAATTCTGGTAAGCATTGGTGCATTACTTTTTTTATTTATAAATTAATATTTAACTCACAAAAACATGATTTTTAAAATCAGTATTGCAAAGTTACAATACTGCTGCTTCTATTATTCTTGAACATTCACTGAATGCAAATTATATACATTAAATCTTCCACTTATAATTTGTAAATTATTATACAAGTGCCCCAACTAATTAGTGTCTCAAGACCCATCTAAAATATAGAATAGCAATGATTTACCAATCTACCTGTAAAACAACATTGCTATCAAATAAATTCATCATAGCATCTAAAATATAACATATATTTTAAAACTTTTTTTAGAATTTCATTCAGCCATATAAAAGTATTATGTAAATGACAAAAATATAAAATGTTAAGTTTAGTGGAATTCATCAAAATGTGAGCATATTTATTCAACAATAGCTAACATGGAACAATAATGTATGGATTGGTATCATTTTATTCAAAATCCACTTGTATAATACTGGGGATTTTATTGTGAAATTTTGGGGGACACAGCCCAGACTTCAATTCTGAAATAGAGTTAAAAAACAGTTTTTATATAATTTACATTCTATATCAGAAAGTGAATGTTATATTAAATATTATGTTTAAAATGTATCCTAGAGAAAAACAGAATTTTAGTCAGGGCACACAAGGCATTTATATACAATAGAAAAAGATCACTGATATTCGGATGGTCAGATACTGTCAATGAGAGACAAACAGGTATATTTGTCATCAAAATATAGTATCCAGTATACTAATTCTATATTAACATGTCCTTAATTGAAATAGTACTCTATAGCTAAGTAATGGTTCATATTCAAAAGCCATTTGAGTTAAATCATGAGATATTCCAAAAATAATTAGTCTCATTAACTCTAGGATGCAGGCACATACAAATCATGCAATTTCAAGGTCCTTGGAAATGAACAAAAATATAGTGTGTGTCAAGCACTAAATATATTTTAACTTTAAACACCTTCATATCTAAAACTACAATATACCGTTACAAAATTATCATGAGGCAAGTCAGAATATGGTGGAAACATTATTATTGAGCAGGTAAGAGATTCAATCAAATGTCATTGAATTGACAGGCTAATGGTTTTTCCAAACTGTGAACGCTGTGACAAGTGTTTTACATGCATCATCTCATTTTATCTTAATACATTTATGTTACAGTTTGTAAGTCAACAGAATATTTAACACCTGGATACACATAATATAGAAGATAAATAAGGTCAAAAGAAGCCCAGTGATTACTCTAAATAAAATAACACCCTTGTGATTTTTTTCTGTTCCCTGAACTATCACATACTTATTTGAAAATTACTACTAATAATCTATTATAAAAGTATAATTATAAAGTTAATTATTTTTCCATTGGAGAGGCCTATCATATGCTCTGACTTATTTGAAACAAAGATAACATCCTGAATTAGCTCTAGTAATGCACAGGTTACTTAAGAATTTTGTATTTTAAAGTTACCATATTTTAGGAAAAATATAACATTGATGGAAAAAAAATTCCTCATAAAAAAGCCATCTCCAAACTAATTAGATTACTGTTTTGTGACTTGTGATACATTTGCTTTGTTTAGAACACATTTCATCCACTTCAAGTCATGTGTTCAGCCTTGAAAACATAAGCATTTTGTGCCATTGTTTTCTAAAGGGCAGATCATGCCTTTTCTATTTGGAATACTATTTTCAAAATGTCACAAAATGGCAAAGAGTAAAAAATCCCAGAGACCAAGAGAAACAAGTTTTGCATAGTTAATTACACAAGAGAGATCAAATGACTATTGCCAAAGCTTTCAAGTAATTTTTATTTAAAATATGTGTGAATATTTCATTTATAGATATACTAAATAGAGAAAGAATCATCTCTTGATTAACTGTGCACAGATATTGTGCTTAAGTATTCTTATGAGTGAAAACATTTAGAAATGCTATCCTACATGAAATCAGGGCTAGAATGAGCATTGTTTCCAAGATTTGTTTCTCTACCTTCCCACAATCATATTTATTAAAATAGATGATGACTGATTTGGCTGTAAATTATAATCAGATTGAATTTGAGGGAAACATTTTGCCACTTTCTGTTCTCTTCTTGCTTAAAAATTTGTATTTTTCTTTAATCTCAGCCATTTTCATGCTCCCCAATATAGTTATGCAGCTCTTCCAATGATATCCAAATGTTGAGGTCCTCTCAGATCCCAACACATGTATATTAAGACGCAATACATTGAGAAACTGTCATCCCACATATAACACAACTCAAATGTCACCCAAACCTAACTCTTCTTTTTTTAAAATATATTTTATTGATTTTTTTTTTACAGAGAGGAAGCGAGAGGGATAGAGAGTTAGAAACATCAATGAGAGAGAGACATCAATCAGCTGCCTCCGGACGCTCCCACACTGGGAATGTGCCTGCAACCAAGGTACATGCCCCTGACCAGAATCGAACCTGGGACCCTTCAGTCCACAGACCAATGCTCTATCCACTGAGCAAAACCGGTTTCAGCCGAACCCAACTCTTCATTTCTTCTGCCAGAAATCTTCCTTCTTTCCTGACTTATAGTAGTCCATCTAATTCTTAATTATTAATTCTAATTATTAATTCTTTTCCAACTGAAGTCCTTAAAAATATCACTGATTCATTCATTTCCATCACTTTCTCATGCATCAGTCTTTAAATTCTTCAGATTTCATCTCAAATATGCCTTTCTTCTGTAAATCCTTCTGTACCCTTTATTATCCCCTGGTTAGGATTGCGTATATTCTGTTACTGATATTTAATTTCTTTCACTCATGTTCAAAGACCCTATTACATACTCCTGCTCTCCCCGCATCCATACTGGATTCATTAGGGTTTCCCTCAGTCTGCTTTAATGCTCTTTGAGGCCAGATAATCTCTGTTGTGTGGTTGTGTGCCTGTGCATTGTGCTAGTCAGTAGCATCCCTCTATTTCACCCGATAGAATCTAATAGCTCAGGAGATCACAATTACCTCTGGGTGAAAATGACTGTATTAGGCTTTATTTTTACTTTAATCAATTGTTTAAGCAATTTTCTCACTTATAACGTTACTGTCTTTTATTTTATTAACTAGTGGCCCAGTGCATGAAGTTTGTGCATGGGGAGGTGTGTCTCTCATCCCAGCCTGCATTCTCTCCAATCTGAGACCCCTGTGGGATTGGGCCTGAATAGGTAGTTGGACAACCCCCTTGCAATCTGGGACTGCTGGCTCCTAACCACTCACCTGCTTGATCACCCCTAACCATTCTGCCTGCATACTGGCCTGATTGCCCCCAACTGCACCCCTCACCAGCCTGATTACCCCCAACTTCCTTCACTCCTGGCTTGATCACCACCGACTGCCTTCCCCTCCTGGCCTGATCATCCCTAAGCGACTATGCCTCAATCCTGCCACCATAGCTTAGTCCGGAAGAACTTCTGGAAGGTCTCATGGTCTAATTAGCATATTACCCTTCTATTAATATAGATAGGCTATGACATACTACCGTAACTATAACATATGTATCAGTATTACTCTATGAGAATACATACTTCATGCGATAGGAAGGCATCTAATACATTACATTGTATATGTTGTAAATAGTAGGAACACTGTATTCATAGCAATAGCATAAACCCTGTAACTTTACTTCCTGATTTGGGAATGGTTCCCCAGTTCTTTGAATGTTTCCTGGCCCCTAATATATATATACACACACACATATATATCGTCATTCAGTGTAACTTTATTTACTGTTTATTGCACGTGATTTGAGGTCTTTAATTTCTAACCACCAAAGATTCAAAGAACTATTTTTTCCATGAAGTTTAACATTAACATCAGTGAATTCATGTATTCATGTGTTTTTATTGTCAACATCTGAATTATTCACATTGTCATAGATCCTGAACTCATAAGCACGGACCATGCACAGGCTGGCAGCAAGCCAGGAAGCCACTCTGCAAGCAAACAGATACTCTACATGAGGAGAAAAATTATAGCACAACATTTAATGTCCAACCTGAGTCACCTCAGAATGTTATCTATATTGACTTAAATCATATAGTACTGAGAACTCAACTGCTTGGTTGGTGATGGGGTTGACCTGGTTTCGGGAGGATTATTCTTGAAATAATTAACCAAAGGGGGCTCAATCTTTTCTTGGTTGTTTGCTCCTCCCCAGCACTTTCATCTTTCTTCTCGTCCTCAGCTTCTTGGGCATCTTCTCCTTCACCTTCATCTCCTTCTTCTTCCTCCTCTGCATCCTCAAATTCATCATTAACATCTTCTTCCTCTTCCTCTCCTTCCTCTTCATCAGCCATTTCCTTCTCCTTTTCCTCCTCTTCAACTTCCCCTTCAGAGAGGGGTTCACCCTTAATATCCTCAACTTTTGCAGCCTCAATAGTCTCCTCCACCTCCATCTGCTCCTTCTGGACATGGCTTGTGTATTAAGAAGGGAAGGAGCAAGCAGACATCAATGAGGAGCTAGTCTGTAACCACCCTAGGCAGATCGGCCAAAGATCTGGGAACTCTGGGAGTAGCTGCTGGCTATGCTTCTCACGCTGGTGAAACTGAGCTGGGTCTCCTCACCTTCCAAGAGTTTCCTGTAAGCTGCAATGTCAATGTCCAAAGCCATCTTCTCTTTGAGGAGGTCCTGGTATTCTTTTAAATAACATTCATTCCACTCTTTATAGTTCTCAACTCATTTTCTAATTTGTTGATTGTGTCCTGCAGAGCACTAACGTTGGAGTTCTGTTTATCCTCCAGCTCTCGCAGCTGCTTTCCCAGAGCTTTGTTCATACCCTGGCATGCTTTGATCTCCACGGTCTCGGCCTTGAGCAGGCTGGAGCTTTCAGATACCTCGTCCTTGGCGGGGCGCACCCCATAGGTGTTCTTGGCAGTGCTCTCAGTCAGCACGGTGAAGCAGCTCTTGTACCATTCTTCTGCATTCTCCATGTTCTTGGCAGCCAGCTTCTTGTACTGGGCACGGATGTCCTTGAGCGCCACAGAGAGGTCAGACTTGGAGAACATGTCCATCTCCATGGAGATCTGAGCTACTGATCTTTGCCTGCAGCTTAGCCATCTCCTCTTCTTGCACCTTCTTCACAAAGGCCATTTAGTCCATCAGGCTGTCGATGTGTTTTTCCAGCTCAGCTCCATCGAGAGCCGCCCCATCTGCATCTTTGCGCACCTCCATCAGCCAGCCCTCTGCGTCATCATGGTTCAGCACCTCTTCCTGGTAGCATGCCTGTAGGTTGCTCCCAGTCCCTTCCAAGCCCTGGTGCCTGCTAACTGCCCACTGCCCTCTCCTCGCCAGGGCTGGGGCTTGGTGGGCTGGGGCACAGGCATCGCATTTTAATGAAAATGTTCGACTCTGGCCTCTCCACTACTGTCCACAGGAGACCCGGGGAAAACAGTGATCCCAGAGACTTTGGCCACCCACCTACCCAGGTTCCCAATGGCAAACTGGAGCCCAAGGACAGGCGTCAGGAGCTGCCCGCTGATGGCATCAGCATAGCCCACCTGGCCTACCTGGACCCCAATGGTCGACTGGACCCCACCTGTGGAATCAGGCACTGCCTGCCCCTCATGCATATGTAAATTTACCCTCCTCCTTTGTTGGTTTAATTTGCATATCACTCCTGATTGGCTGTGGGCATAGTGGAGATACGGTCAATTAGCATTTTCTCTTTTATTACTGTAGATATAAACTAAATGTGAAATACTTGGAAGCTAGGTATATAATAGGTGTACTGGTTAATAATGCAGACTTTGTAATCAAAGAAAACATGATAATTTCAAAAGAAACATCAAAAGTGCTTTATTCAATAAAGTAATGCCCATCACTAGCTACATATTTCCTCCATCTTTCGGGGAATTTGTGGATACGGTCCCAATAGAATTTTTCTGTTTTGATGCAAACCATTCAGAGGCCCAATTTTCCACTTGAAGTGCTGCTCAGAAAGTGCATGCGCCATCAATCAGAACAAGTGGTAATCTGAAGGAGCAAGGTCTGGTGGATATGGCAGGTAGGTCAGTACTTTCCAGGCAGGATCTTTTAACACGTCTTTAACTGGTTTTGAAGTGTGTGATGGTGCGTCATAATGAAGCAAAATTACTTCCCCGTGCCTTCTGGCCTGTTCTGGTCATTTCATGATCAAAGTGTGGTTCAAATTGATTATTTGTTGTCAGTAGCGATCAGTATTAAATGTTTCATCTGGTTTTAGAAGCTCTTAATACACCCGATCCCACCAAATGCAGAGCAATGTCTTCTTTCTGAAGGGATTTGACCTTGCATTTGATGTTGATGGTTGACCTGGATCAACCCATGATTTTGTGCATTTTGGATTATCAAGGTCAATTCACTTTTCATCACCATTCACAATTAGATGCAAAAAAAGGCTTTCTTTAGTGACGTTGAAGCAACATTTTACTGATAGCTTTTTGGTTTTCCATTTGTCTTTCATTCAGTTGAGGTGGCACCCATTTTCCTTCCTTTAAAATCTGTCCCATTGTTTGTAAATGATGAGAAATTGTTTGCTGGGCAACGTTTAATCTTTCTGCAAGTTGTTTTTGAGTTTGACACACATCTTTATCCAAAAATGCTTGTAATTGTTGGTCTTCAAACTTTTTCAGTTGACCTGGATGTTCTTTGCCTTTCACATCAAAATCATCACTGTTAAAGCGTTTAAAGAAGCATCTCAGAATCTTGAGATGAAGCATTTTCACCATAAGCTTCTCAGAGTGTTGAGCAGCACTTTTCTTCAAAATAATGAACTAAAAATTCCCACAAATGCGTGTTTTTTTTTTAAATTTTGGCACAAAATTTGACATTTTTAAGCATAAAAATATCTATGATGTTAACACCTTCAGCAAATTTACATGAAGTTTTAAGTTTGCTGTCAATACAACAAAATAGCATGCATATCAAATCGCATATATAATATCAACATATGTGTAACACCATCTATTAAAAAATCTGCATTCTTAATTGGTACAACTTAAATTTTCTATTTACTTCTGCATAGACTAATGCCTTTCTATCCAGTGAATATAATCTACTGGATTCATTATTTATATTGACGTTAAAATCAGTTGGTCAATGGAGGCTCAAAAGATATCCTTTGACATTTCTCCATCATTTGCTGAGCACTGTTTTGCCTTCTAGCAGAAAGATTTATCTAAGTTCAACTTACACTTTGCTGTCCCACAACTACAGTTAGCCATTATTCCAAGAAGGTCTTTGTCCCGTAAGTGAGTCAGAATACTTAGAATCTCGCAGATGCGCTCATTGTTGTTGAAGTATCACAATTTCAGGTATTTTCAGTGTTCCGATTTAGAATATATGCACATTATATATTCTTATATGACTTATATTTATCCCCAAAATATAGAACTCTCTATGTAACTATAGATATATACATCTACCTATATATACATATATACATATGTATTTGGATATTTGTATGTTTCTGGTAGATTCTTTTGAGATGAAAATTTTACCTTTAGGAAATTGATATACACTTTCAAATAATCTCTCACAATTTTCATAAACACGGTGAGTATCTACTCTCTTTTGTGATCCTGTTATTATATATTTTAATTTTACATGTTATAAACTTTAAAACACTTTTCTATTATCTTGCTTTAAACCACCAATAATTCTTCAAATGAAATAAATTTAGATAAATAGATGATAGATAGATAGATAGATAGATAGATAGATAGACAGATAGATAATAAAATGAGCTATTACTTAGGCCAACACATTTTACTCTTTTTGGTATTCCTTGTATCTTGTACCATCTGGTATATCAACTTATCCTGGAAAGCTTCCTTTAGCTTTTGTTATAATGTGGGTATGCTGGCAACACATTATTTCAGCTTTTCATCTGAAAATCTGTTTACTTAACATTTTTAGAAGTATTTATTATAAAATATTTTTCTTGGAGAAATATTTTTGGGTTCACATCTTCCTCTTTTCTTATTGTTTAATATCTTTGTATTTACCCTCAAATAGACTTGTATTGTTTATATTTATCCTAAAAGGATTTTGCTTATTTTCTTATATCTGTGAGTTGCTATTTTGATTACTTTGGAATCCACAATGTTATAAGATTTTGATATTGTCACAGTGTAAGAATGTGAGACTGCAAGACTGTAAGGTTATAGGTCATGACAGTATGGAACAATGGATTGTAAAATGATTAAGATTGCAATAGCGTGATACCAGAAGAGGCCAAGATCATGAGTCTCCGATAGTGCCAGATTCTGAGAATACATGACTGCTTTCCATGTTCTCATCCAAATCAAAACTTCCACTTACCCAGAAAATCCCCTAAAGATAATCACTTGTTGAGAGGATTAACTGTATAGTGGGGTTCTTTTAGATTAAAATCCAACAATCAAGAGTTGGTCAAAATGTGGCCATTTTGTCCAAATGCTGTTTTTCTTGGGCTTCATGGCCCATATGTTTATTCTGATCTCAAACTCAGGAGCTGGATCCTGGTATAAAACTGGATAGAGCATCAGCCTGCAGACTAAAGGGTCCCAAGTTCGATTCTGGTCAAGGGCACGTACCTTGATTACAGATTCCACTTTGTCCCGGGCCCTGGTCAGGGCTTGTGTAGGAGGCAATCAGTCAATGTGTTTCTCTCATGAATGTTTCTGTCTTTCCCTTCTCTCTCCCTAAAAATCAATGGAAAAATATCATTGGATGAGAATTAACAACACCAACAACAAATTATTCCCTGTTTCTTGAACACCTACATGGGTGTCACCCAGGAGAGTTTAACACTTTTAGATTTCTTTATGTCCACAGTTCTTTATTATGGCTTTGAATGAAGTACTATTTGTTTCTTTAAATATAGAGATATCTTCTTGTTTTGTAAAGGTTGTTTCTGTGTAGGTGTGACGTTTATCCATGGCCTTCTCTAACCTAGCCTTAAATACAATGTAAATCCTACTTTAACATGTATTTGTTCCTTTTTAATTTCATTTTTCAATTACTGTTGATATTCAGTATTATTAAAATATATCTCTGAGATAGATCATATGAAAATAGGTTATTTGAATAGATTTTCCTTTTTTTTTGCTATAAGAATTTTTTTTTTTTTGCTATATAGTCATACATCTATATATATAAAAGCGTAAGTGACCAAAAACTGACCAATAACTATGACGCACACTGACCACCAGAGGGCAGATGCTCAATGCAGGAGTTGCCCCTTGGTTGTCAGTGCACTACCACAGCCAACCTCCTACAGCCACAACCTCCTGTGGTGCCTCCCCTGGCCAGCCGGCCTCCATCAGCCCCCATAGGGACTGGGTGAGATGGCCCTAATTTTCCCCAATTACCGGCCAGGTCAAGGGACCCCACCCATGCAAAAATTCGTGCACACGATCTTTATATATTACAAGGTGTCATACAGTATCATCTGTCTGTCAGTTTTTAAATATCCAGCTATCTGCCTCTCTATCTTTACTGGCGATACACAAGACTCTGTGTCTTATTTTCATATTTCAAGTTTCTATCACATAGTGCATGTTTATAAAATACTTATCAAATAAAGAGACGAGTCTATAAATGAATAAAGATTTATAAAATGTATTTATAATAGATTAATTTAAATGTCTTAGATATACTGCTTACAAGTGGGAAACTTTTCTTAACTTTACACAATGTTTTATCTATGATTAAAATGTTAGAAATCATTTTATGCCACAATGGAAAAGTTAAGAAAGGAGATAAAACATTATCAAAGAAGAAAATGTAGCATTAATTATTGCCTTAGACCACACACTCTGCTCCTCAGGGTGAATCTTCTGTTGCGATCTTTTTATTTCAACTTACGAATTTTTACCCACAGATTTTTAGAAGAATTACTGGGACGTAAATGGCAGTCCTTTTGAGAAAGAAGCTATCTCAGTATTAGAATCTCTTTTTTACTGATGTCTAATTTTTTATCTGACTTTCTTGTATAATCATTAAAACATTTGCTTTGGTTTGGTTTCTGGTATGTGTATGATGTCTGACTCTCTTAAAAATGTTTTAAATATATATTTTATATTGATTTCAGAGGAGAAGAATAAGAAGGAGAAAGAGCAAAACATCAATGATGAGCCCAACTGATGTGGCTTAGTGATTGAGTGTCGACCTATAAACCTGGAGGTCACAGTTTGATTCCTGGTCAGGACACATGCCTAGGTTGCAGGCTTGATACCCAGTGTGGAGCATGTAGGAGGCAGCCAATCAACGATTCCCTCTTATCATTGATGTTTCTATCTTCCTATTCCTCTCCCTTTCTCTCTGAAATTAATAAAAATATATTTTTTAAAGAAACATCAATGATGAGAATCATTGGTTGGCTGCCTCCTGCATGCCCCACATTGGGGATAGAGCCTGCAAACTAGCATGTGCCCTAGAATTGAACCATGATCTCCTGGTTCATAGGTGTGTGCTCAATCATGGAGCCACACCAGCCAGGCTGATGCTCAACTCTTGAATCCATGAGTTCAGACTACTGTGTGAGTGGCAACTGGTTAGCCATCCTCGGGTTAGCCAAGATTATGTTAGTTAAGAAGGATCTAGCGATTTCTAGAATTCCACTGGTATCACATTGTTAGTTCTTAAATATTTCCTCAAATATGAGACACACAAACTTTCAGGGAGAAGAGAATGTCAGCGGATGGCTTTCTTATTCAGGCGAAACCGCTATTGCTCGTTAAGATGAACTGTATGTCACCATCCAGGGCCCTGGCATCTACTCACTGATCTGCTTGTCTGGTGTCATTTTTAATTAGTTCTGAACACACAGCTATTCCCGCATAAAGGTATTTTGCATCTTTTCCCATCTATTATTATCTTCCACTGGAGTTGAGGTAAATAAAGACCAAGATCTGAATAAGCGTCAGAGAAAGGAAAGACCAGGCGAAAATCTAAGCAGCTGCCACAGAGGTCAAGTCCAGCTGCTGGGAAAGAGGAGAGCAGCCCGTGCAAAGTGAGGTATATGGGTCATGTCCACTGAGATACAGCCACGGGACTGAACAGGCCTCACTCACCCAGCCACTGATTCTAGGGTCATGACCGGGCCAGCTTTAGCCTCATCTGGATGGCCACATCCGGAATTTAACCACAAATCTGGGTGAGGCCTACAGAATTGTCTGCCTCTCATTGAGACCAGAAATAAACCCTGCTTGATGTCAGACCCTAATCCTAACCTTGAACTCTATTCTAACGGGATTTCTGGGCACTGCGAAAGACTTAGGGTGTGAGGTGTGTAGCTTTCATTCGCTGCGTTGCTTCTATGTGAAAAGGCCTGGCTTAGAAACCTTTTTATTAAAAAAAAAAAATCCCCACAGCCCTAGTGCATTATGTTATCACCATTGCCAGATGGGTTTTGAAACAGATTAGTAGGCCAGCAATAAGTTGTAACAGGGGAAAACAGTAGCACTCTTAAGTCTGCCAAGGAGAAAGCTTTGATGGTAGCGAGGCGACTCTTTCCTTATACATGCAAACTTTCTAAAAAGGTCGTATCGTTTGAGTCAGCTATTTTCCAGTGCTACTCGGGACTGAAAGGCAGAGAGGCTGTGACAGCAGAAGAATGGATGACAATTAACTACAAGAGAAAAGTACTCTTAACAGCAAGTGCCTTTTTTAAATGGAATGAACCAGGAATACTGTTTCCTTCCTGACGAAAGAGGCTAATATCACAGAAGTTTTGCGAGGACTTCTCTCTGAGAGTTTGATTAGGTGATCACAGGAGATCCTTTTAAATCCTTTAAGTGCAGTTCTCATAGTGGGGAAGGGAGAGCTAATGGACTAAATGTCAAGAGAAAAATAGCCTCATGCGACTAGAAAGGAATATTGCCAGTGTTCCCTACTTTTTAAGGTCTTTCTATTTCCCAATTGACTGTATTCTAGATGTTAAATGGCAAAACAACAGACTCGGTCTGTACTCTTGTCTTTAGAAATCATTTAAATGTAGGGTGAAAAACCACAGAAGCTCAAATATGATGCAGTGTTTTCACAAATGTTATACTTCAGCAGTGTGAACGCCTATTATCGGCAATAGTAAAGTTAACATTTGACATTCTTCCAAGACCTCGACAGAGTTAAGTACTCTGTCGTTTACTAGAAAAAAAAATGTAACAACCCATATTAGTTATTCCTTTGTAACACGTAATTATTTAGGTGAAATTAAAATGCCAACAAATGTAAGATGGTTTTTCAAAAGAAAATACTGTACAAAAACACCAAAGTGAACCTTTCTACAGAAAATTAAAAGTTATAAAATAAGTAATGTAGTTAGACCAAATTAAAGTTGTTTTACTATAATTAAGGCAAATTGGAAAGCTTGCTGTATTGAGTGCTGTGTTTTTTTTTGTTTTGTTTTGTTTTTTTTCTGCTCCATAGCAACAACCCAGGCTTACCAAAATAGGTTAATAATTGTTTTTGAAATCAGCATTATTCATCACTTGGTGTGTGAACATTTATGTACTTATTGTCCTCCTGTGGAATAAAAGTCACATTCTAGCTACTTTATTCTCAACTAATAAAAATGTCATAGTATGCAAATGAATAAGCACTTCGCTCTGCAACCGCAGGGAAATTAAAGTGTGAGAACGTTCTTTGTTGAATTAACATTTGGCTATTGGAAATAATATAAATTACGATCAGATCAATCTATTCACGCGTCTCTTATAAGCAGGCAGCAGGGAAATTGCAAAGAAGGGTGACTAGACCCCTCTAAAGACACGTGATAACTGGTCCCTGGTAGGAAACATACAAACTATCGGATTTGAAACAGGCCAATTAACACAGTGAATGTAAACTTGGGATCATAATGAGCAGTATTAAATATTTCCCAGTTACCTCATAGGGCTGTTGGTAGAAATCACTAAAATTGTACTCCCAAGGGGACAATTTGCATATTAGCCTTTTATTGTATAAGATAGGATTGATTTTTCATAGGAACAATGATAAACCGACTTTTCTCTCCCCCTATATATTTCTGTTTTCACGTTGTTCAAAAGTATGGAGTGTTTCTTGCAGGTGTATTAATAATTTTATTACCTTTGCCTTATACTTCAATGATAGTGCTACTATTTTGGTTATTTGGCAAAGAGTAGCTGGAAGTACACTGACATCACTATTAAATTCCTGTGACAGTAGCTGTAGATTAATATGAGTGTCTTTCCCCAAGGACATGCTTCTGAAAATCCAATAGCAAAAATTAAGAGCTGGGCTATATTAACACCCTTGGCATTAAAAAATGACAACATTGCAGTTCAGTTAAGAATTCTATCCTATAAGGATTCAGAAATGATAAGTAAAGAAAACTGAAGATTTTGTTTCAATTAATTATATTTTTTGAGATCTTATTACACCAATAAGCATCAGTTATAATGAAATGTCTCATTTATATTTTTCCCTATTTTCCCTATACTGAATAACCTTCTGTCATTATGTTAGAGAAGAGATTAACAATAATAAATAATAAAAAGGATCAAATTAATACTTAATTACTATCAAATCACACTGAACAAATGAGTGACAGAGAATAAAAGACCTGGCGAGGATACATTTATGTAACATCATCTGAATTTCTTCTTTTGAAATTTAAGTTCTTATTCTGAAATCTCAGCTCTCTTGTGGGTGTTGGGTATAGGTGTGGATTGTTTTCTGTGATTTTTTAAAATCACCTTAATACCTAATTTTAATACAGCAGATTATGCATAGAGTTGTAATGAGTATGCTTTTAATCAAGAATAAACTTATTTTCAATAGACAGGGATGCCCCCAACATACTTATACATATAGACCACAGGCATACATATACATGTATATTCAATGCCAGTTAATGTTAAGAAGACATTAAAATAAGTATGAATCAATTTAAATGTGATTTGAGAAGCTGTGTTGGTCAAATGCACAGTAATAAAATCAGTGATTTTTCCACTAACACATGTAATTGGCACTCTTTAATATACATAACTTCAGTTTTTCCCTTTCAAAATATGTATTGAAGTTAACAGATGTATCTCCACTTTTAAAGAATTTGAACATATGTATCTCTTCTCAAATAATCAGTATTCTTTCAAGCGAGCAAGTAGGTCACATGGCCTTTTCTAAATATGAAAAATTATGGTTTTCTTTTATAGATTAAAGCAAATAGAATGTAGCAAATGTTTGATAAAGGTTACTATGTTCTAGAATTTAACCAAACTCACTATAAACTTTCATGCATCAAACATAGGAGTGAGCAGATAACTAATTCAAATGGATGTATGAGATTCAGACTATTTTTAATTTAATCTCATGTTATTTATATTTATTCAATACTGACACTATTGCATTTGTCTCTTTACACCTCCTGACAGATTTATAAAGTTAAAATTGACAACTAAAAATTGTATGCATTTAAAAAATTCAGTCTGATGACTCAGTTGTCCTGAATTTACATAGAAATACATTTGCTTTCTTTTAAACATGTTACCCAATCCCCTTGCCAAATAAGTTGATACTTACTTTAAAGTCATTGCTACAATGAACAACTTTTACAAAATTAGTTTCAAAAACAGTAAACTATAACACTTATAAAGGTATTTAACACATTTTTCAAAATAAACAGGAAAAGTTACAAATAAATATGCAATACTAAAGTTTGTATAAAATGTTTCAATTTTTAAAAATTGGATAATAGTTCAGCGATAAATACTTAGAAATATTGTGTTATAAAATGAATATTTCAGATAAAAGGATGACATACTGGAATCTTTCTAAACTGGAAAATCCCCCTTTAACGATTTTAGTTACTCATGACCTTGTCTATTGTAATCATCTTAAGAAGTTCTTATTTAAGGAAATTGAATTTGGGTGCCCTCTACTGAATTAACTTGATTTAACTCAAGATGTATTTTCCAAAATATTCAAGGTTAAATAGTTAAGCTGGAGGATCCACTTAATCCAATAATGGATCTAATGATACTAATTTGAACCTAATTTTTCTGTCTCTGTTTACATACATATCTATATAGTTACTTTCTGGTAGAAGACTATGGAGTGTTTGATGATAGCCACTACAAATAAATGGGTTAGTGAGTATAAGTCCAATCTTTAAAATATTTATTCCTGTATATATTTCTTAGCTCCTTTTCTTTCAGAGCTCAGATAAAACATGTCCATTCATTTCTAAAGTTTTCAGCCTATGACACCTCAAAAATTACAACGTGACTCAGTTGGTTGGAGCATTGTCCCATGCACCAAAGAGTTTCTGATTCAATTCCTGGCCAGGGCACATCCCTGAGTTTTGGGTTTGATTCCTCATCCCAGGTGGTGGCACATTCAAGAGGCAACCAAATCAATGTCTCTCTCATACACTGCTGTTTCTCTCTCTCTCTCTCTCTCTCTCTTTCTCTCTCTCTCTCTCTCTCTCTCTCTTTCTCTCTCTCTCTCTCTCCCCCTCCATCTTCCCCCCAACCCCCAAATCAGTAAAAACATGTCCTCGGGTGAAGATTTAAAAAATAATAATTATACTATTTAATCTCTGATGTAGGATAATACCGCCAACATTTAATTATACAAAACTTAGTTGTTTTCTAACTTCTATTTTTAACTAATCTTTGAGCATTTTGTTACACTTCTAGAAAGAGTGAATTTAAAATGAGTCTCTTTCAGAGTATTTCTAGTAGCAAAAGTAACCATGAGGCAGGAGTTTTTTATAAAAATACCTCGGTGGATATCCTACTTCATCCCTGTTTAAAAAAAACACAACTATTTTCTTCTTTTTTTTATTATTAATTTTTATACATGTCTCCCCATGCCCCCCCTCCCTCCCAGGCATACCCCAACCCCCCCAGTGTCTATGTTCATTGGTTATACTTATATGCATGCATACAAGTCCCTTGATTGATCTCCCATCTACCCCACCTAACTCACTCATTGGTGGATAATAAAGAACATTATAAACTGATGTACAAAAGGATAGATACAGAGGCAGTAAAGCCTCAAACAGACTGTGAAACTATTTTATTCTTGAAAAAAGAGCTTCACTGATCAGGACGGTCCTCGGTATCTAAATTTACATCAGTATTCTGTCAATAGAAGCACTTCCCATTTGTCATTTGGATCACCTCTGCACCAACGTTTTTATAAACATGTTTCCTACTCGGTTAAGGACTCACTTTTTGTGTGTGCCAAACTCCCATCTTTGGTGCCAGTTTATAAAAGAGTGAATACAGTAACTGCATGCCTGTTTCTCGTATCTTCATTTTTTTCTGCCTTCAAAATAAACTCAGCAACCTCCTGATAGATTTGGAAAAAAATAATCATTTCTGACTCTACATCTTCATGAAGAATCTTCCTGACAAGACCATCTCTCCTATAAATTCAAGCTTTAATTAGGAGGCCATCCGTCTCTTTTATGTGCGGTGATGGATTTATGGTTCCCACTATGGAAGTGAACCAAGTCATGCAGAGCTAATCTTCCTATCAGGACTCAGCCTCCAGTACAGGACAAATGAAAGACAATTAAGTAATAGAGATTCCCTATGTTCTTCATCAAATGTGTCGGGAAGTGTTTAATCAAAGAAGAGCAGCACATAATATTAAACAGATGTGTCCTTTTATCTACCAAATAAGTTCTCGTTTCCACACCGATGTGTACAGAGTACATAGACGTGGCGATTTAAACTTCACAGGTGGCCTTTATTTCCTTTTCTTGGCGTATTTTTTTGAGTGTCACCATTTTTTCTTTCAACTTTTATAAAATAAAATTTGATCATTGCCTGGCAGGATGGAACGGTTTGCTAGCATTTCGTTTTTATAAATCATGTTAAAGCATTCATAAACTGTATCTCTCTTCTCTTCCCCCACATAATCCCTTTCACTTCCTTAAAAGAGCATAAGCAAACACTTAAAGAGCAATGAGGTAATTACCGAGTGTGTGGAAAGCACCAACTCCCTAGGAAATATTCTGTGACATTTAAATAGTTGAGGGCAGAGACAAACTGGAAAATACTACGGGAAGAAAAGTCTGATCCAAATTTTAAAAGTAGCTTTATTGAATCTGTTTCTCTCTTTAAATACTTTTGTTTTAATTTTCTTCTTGGTATCATCTTCATAGTTGGGCCCCTATCTTCTCAGAATTCCAATAGAAAATTAGAGGATGTTACTTGTACATGATCATGAATATTGAGGTCATTGCCTAAGATTTTATATATTTCTCATTCCATTTCTTAGTGTATGTTCTTCACTACCACTCTTTTTAAAAAAAATATATATTTTATTATTTTTTTACAGAGAAGAAAGGAGAGAGATAGAAAGTCAGAAATATCGATGAGAGAGAGACATCAATCAGCCGCCTCCTGTACGCCCCACACTGGAGATGTGCCCACAAGCAAGGTACATGCCCCGAACCGGAATCGAACACAGGACCTTTCAGTCCGCAGGCCGACACTCTATCCACTGAGCCAAACTGGTCTCGGCTTCACTATCTCTCTTAATGAAAAGTGCCATTACCTACTTTTCTGACAACGTAATTAGTGTTTATGCAAAAGAAATATTGCTTATTTCCATAAATAGGTACTTTATTTTTACCAATCTTTACAATCTAAAGTTACCACTAAATACACTACTCTTAACAGAATAGTTGTGTCTATTTTATGAATGTATGTGATTCAACCTACATAGTCTGCACTATTTAGTATGTGGCTTTTCTTACATAATATCATTTGTATGATATTTATCCCTTTGAGTGTGTGTGCGTGTGTGTGTGTGTGTGTGTGTTTGATTTCCTATAGCAATATGGTCCTCTTACTGATGTATGATATACAATGAAATGAATATATAATAAAATATTCTTATTTAAGTTATTATATTAAATTATTGGAGGGGGAAATTTTGCTTCCCTAGATTCTTTCTGCTGGTTGAATAATTACATCTCCAAGAGAAAGATTAAAAAGAGAAAACAGGCACATTTAATTACATACATATGTGTGGGAACTCCACCTACATGAGACAGAGACCCCGTGGAGACAAGAGGTTTGGGGATAAAAAAGGGAAAGTGAGGTACAGTGGTACCTTGAGATAGGAGTTTAATTCGTTCTGTAACCTTGAGGCATGGGAAACTATGAGAAACTCGGGTGGAGGTAAACTGGTGGGTCTTGTGTAGCCGGCCGATCTGCGTGATTACTCCTATCTCAAATGTTGCTCGTATTTCCAAGCAAAAATCGATCACTCGATGGCTTGTATCTCAAAAATCTCGTATGTTAGGGCATTCGTATCTCGAGGTACCACTGTATATATGACATTCTGACCTAAAGATGAGGTAAGGCACCTCGAGGCTTTAGAAGGGCAGAAGGTCATTCCCAGGACAGTGAGAATGCAGAGGTTCTGTCATTTGAAATGTGTCTTCCTTGTAGATAGGAAATCAACGTTATTTCTGGTGATAATTCTTAGTATGAGCAAGGCCCTAATTTAAATTCTTTGTGAAATAACTAGTGGGTTCGCAGGGTCTCAATGGCCTGTACCTGAAAATTACCCATGGACCACACCACTATATCTTAGAGTCACTTACTCTGATTTCCTACAAATATCTATCAGTAAAAGTGCCAGGTAGACTGGCTTTATCTTTTCCTAAATATAAGAATTTCAAATTTACAGAAAAGTTGCAAGAATATTTGCCATATTTTCCTGCTTTCTCTATTTATGTATATTGTTTTATTTTGCTGAACCATTTAAGTATACATTTTTTACATCATTCCATTTAAACCAAGAGGGGAAATAACGTCTTTTATATAACTGCAACAAAATTATCACACTGAGCATCAAAGTTATTACAGAGCTCTTATCTAATGTAACATCTATATCTAAGATTCTTTCCTTATGTAGTATCATTATTTTTTCCTTTAGAGCAGTGGTTCTCAACCTGTGGGTCGCGACCCCTTTCGAGGTCAAACGACCCTTTCACAGGGGTCACCTAAGACTATTGGAAAACACCTATTTCCCATGGTCTTAGGAACCAACACACCGCTCCTCGGTGTAGCAAAATGTAGCAATGTAGTTTACTGTTGTCATAGGAAGACTGTTACCCATGCTACACCATGATTCAAGACAAAATTTCATTTATTTGTAATTAGAAATAAATATTTCACGATATATAATTACATATCGTTTTGTGATTAATCACTATGCTTTAATTATGTTCAATTTGTAACAATGAAAATACATCCTGCATATCAGATATTTACATTACAGTTCATAACAGTAACAAAATGACAGTTATGAAGTAACAACGGAAATAATTTTATGGTTGGGGGTCACCACCACATGAGGAGCTGTCTTAAAGGGTCTCGGCCTTAGGAAAATTGAGAACCACTGCTTTAGAGCTTTGTGGTTGTTGCATTGTTTTTGTTTGTTTTTTTCTGTACTTTTTATTGTCTTTTGTTTTAGATAGAGGAGTGATGTAATTTAGATATTATCTTTCTCCCCAGTTGGATGGTTCAGTTTGGCGCATCATTTCATATACCAAAAATGTTGCTAGATTTTGGGTCAGGGCACGTAACCAAGTTGCAGGTTAGACTCTAATGGGGGCATGTACCAGAGGAAACTGATCCATGTTTCTTGCTCACATCATAGTTTCTCTCTCTCTCTCTCTCCCTCCCTCCCTCTAAAAAAATCAGTAACAACATACCCTCAGGTGAGAATTACAGATAAAAAATATATTACTTTTCAATAGCACTCAGTTCCCTGTAATCTAAAACATTGTATTTGGTTTCTTTTACTTTTTTGCCTTTTGAAATTTGCATCCAAAATATTAAAAAAAATAAAATAAAAGAAGACAAAGCAAAAGAGATAAAATAATGTTTTCTGAAGCCAGAGCATTTTATTGAAGAAAAGTTTAAGCCAATAAATTATTTACTCCTATTGTTTTAAATAAATAAATAAAGGAAAAGAACAGGCCAAAAAAGAGTCACTTCTGCTAAGCTATGTCACCACGCCAGAATTTAATAGCTAACTTCCCAGGAGTGGAATTTTAAACGAGGCCCATCTAAATTTACCTCATCAGTACTAGTAAGGTGATCTGCATAGTAAAACCCCTACCTTCTCCTCTTCCTTCCCCACAAAAGAAGATAACTTGCCCTAAAAGTAACCATTTGCTTTCATGTGGTAGTAAGTCTCCTGCCACACCCTTCAACCTCTGAAACTTTTCATAGTGTACAACCCCTCCTTTTATTTATTTATTTTTTAAATATATTTTATTGATTTTTTACAGAGAGGAAGGAGAGGGATAAAGAGTTAGAAACATCGATGAGAGAGAAACATAGATCAGCTGCCTACTGCATGCCCCCTACTGGGGATGTGCCTGCAACCAAGGTACATGCCCTTGAATGGAATCGAACCTGGGACCTTTCAGTCCACAGGCTGATGCTCTATCCACTGAGCCAAACCGGTCAGGGCCACAACCCCTCCTTTTAGTTGCTAGATGGAATCCTGCTCAATCCGTGAGTTGTGTAATAAAGCCATTTAGATCTTCCAATTTACCTGGTTGTTTTTGTTCTTTAACAGGATAAAATATCACTACCAAAAAAATAATAATAATCTTATTTAGGACAAGAAGGGAAATAGGGAATATATTGACAGCAGAGATCCTAACTGAGGAGTTAAGACCACGAGTGGCCTTAGGGTTTCCCCTGCCATAGGGTTCTCTGCCTTCCTCGCAGCTGCTCTTTCTGCATCCTCACACTCTTGGGTCCATGCATGTTAAGGAGCATTAGGAAACCTGAAAACTGTCATTACAGTGCGAGCTGGAGTTTTATTATATTTGTTACAAAATAACTTAGAAAATTTTCATTCAACATTCTTCTTAGTAAGAAAACAATCAATGTAAAACACAATCTTGTCGTTATTTGTATCTGTGTAAAATTAGAATCATGTATTGCTCCAGATGGTTCTGGTTCTAGTTTTTCAAAGGAATTTGAACTTTTTGTCACTTTCTGATGGTCTCTAATTTTCCTTTGCTAGAACAGGAACATTTAAGGCATGTTTCATTCAAACTGCTGTACCTATGACAGGCCTAGTCTTTATTCAGTTGTTTGTTTGTTTTTTAAACTTGATTTATTATTTTTTCAAATATAATACTATATGCAATAAACATTAATGTTTCAATAAAATGACCTTAAGTATAATAATGTTACATGCAATAAACGTTAATATCTCAAGAAAAACTATTTTAAATATAATGTTACAGCCAATGAACATCAATTATTCAAGAAAAACTATCTTAAATATAATATTATATGTAATATGCATTAATATTTTAGGAAAGAAAAGGATTTTAAGTATAATAATATTGTCAAAACTGTACTAACATAGTACAATATCACAAATGTTGTAGGAAATATTTAAAATCTGCAATTAACACAATTACTTCTATTATACTCTAAAATATTTTTCCCTTTCTGGCTCTATTTTTGTTCATTAGTTTATGTTGTGCATTATATTCCACAAATGAGTGAGATCATGTGATATTTATCTTTCTCTGCCTGGCTTATTTCACTTAGCAAGATGCTCTCCAGTTCCATTCATGCTGTTGCAAATGGTAAGAATTCTCCTTTTTTATGGCAACATAGTATTCAATTGTGTAGATGTATCACTGCTTTTAATCTAGTCATCTGCTCATGGGCTCTTAGGCTGATTCCAAATCTTAGCTATTATAAATTGTGCTGCTATGAACATAGGGGTGCATATATCTTTTCTGATTGGTGTTTCTGGTTTCTTATGATACATACCTAAGAGTGGGATTGCTGGGTCCAATGGGAGATCCATTTTTAGTGATTCGAGGAAATTCCGTACTGTTCCCTACAGTGGCTGCAGCAGTCAGCATTCTCAGCAGCAGTGCAAGGGGGTTCCTTTTGTTTCACAACCTCGCCAGCCCTTGTTTGTTGATGTGTTTATGATAGCTATTCTGACAGGTGTGAGATGGTACCTCATTGTTGTTTTGATTTGCATCGCTCAGATGATTAGTGACTTTGAGCGTGTTTTCATATATCTCTTGGCCTTATTTGTGTCCTCTTTCAAAAAGTGTCTGTTCATGTCCTTTGTCCATTTTTTTATTGGATTGTTTATCTTTCTTTTGTTTAGTTGTATGAGTTCCCCGTAAATGTTGGACATTAAACCCTTATCAAAGATAATATTGGCTATTATGTTCTCCCATGCAGTGGGCTTTCTTGATGTTTTGTTGATGGTTTCTTTTGCTAAGCAGAATCTTTTTCCCATTTGTTTATTTTTTCTCCTTAGTCTCCCTTGTGCTAAGAACTATATTGATAAAAATATTGCTACGAAATATGTCTGATATTTTTCTGCCTAGGGAGTCTTCTAAGACTTTTATGATTTCACGTTGTACGTAAAAGTTCTTTATCCATTTTGAGTTTGTTTTTGTGTAAGGTGTTAAGTTTGAGGCCTACTTTCATTTTTTTGCATGTATCTGTCCAATTTTCCCAGTATCATTTTATTGAAGAGATTATTTTGACTCCATTTTATGCTCTTATTTTCTTTGTTAAATATTAATTGAGCATAATGCCTTGAGTCTATTTGTAGGTTCTCTGTTTATTCCATTGGTCTATATGTCTGTTCTTGTGCCACGACCAGGCAGTTTTGACAACAGTGGCTTAGTAATAGCTTGATATCTGGTACAGTGGCACCTCGAGATACAAGTGCCCTAACATACGAGATTTTTGAGATACGAGCCATTGAGCGAGAGATTTTTGCTTTGAAATATGAGAAACATTTGAGATAGGAGTAATCGCTGCACACCACCCACCAGATTACCGAGACTCGAGTGTCTCATAGTTTCCCACGCCTCAAGGTTATGGAACGAATTAAACTCGTATCTCAAGGTACCACTGTATTATGATCCCTCCAACTTTGTTTTCCTATCTTAGGATTACTACATTTTTCTTGATGAACTTTTGAGTTTGTCCAAGGTCTGTGAAATATTCCATAGGCATCTTAATGGAGATTGCATTGAATCTATAAATTGCTTTGAGTAGTATGGACATTTTAGTGATGTTGATTCTACAAATACATGAACATCGTATGTAGTCTTCCATTTATTTATGTCTTCCTCTATCTCTTTTTCAACATCCTACAGTTTCCTGAGTATAGATCTTTTACCTCCTTAGTTAAGTTTATTCCTAGATATCTTAATTTTTTTGTTGCAATTGTCAATGAGATTTTTTTTTCCTTTTTAGTTTATTTCTATATGAGTTCATTATTGGTATATAAAAAAGCAATAGGGTTCTGGGTATTAATTTTTATCCTGCTTCATTCCTGAATTCATTTATTAGGTGTAGTAGTATTTTTTAATGGAGTTTTTGGGATTTTTTATGTATAATATCATGTCATCTGCAAATAATGACAATTTTACTTCTTTTCCAATTTGGATGCCTTTTATTTCTTCTTCTTGTCTGAACACTATGGCTAGCACTTCCAGTACTGTGTTTAACAGGAGTAGTGAAAGTGGTCATCCCTGTCTTGTTCCTGTTCTTAGGGGAAGTGGTTTTAGATTTTGCCCATTGAGTATGATGTTGGCTATAGGTTTATCATATGTGGCCTTTATCATATTTAAGATATGCTCTCTCTATTTCATAGTTACTATATCTTTTTTCATGCTGTTGAGCATCTTTACCATTATTACCCTGAACTCTGTTTCAGATAAATATATTATCTCTGCTTCATTTATCTCTTCTTCTGGAGAATTCTCTAGTTCTTTCACTTGGGGATTTTTTTTTTTATCTCCTCATTTTAGTTGTCTATTTGGGTTTGTGACTATGCTTTAAGTAGACCCTCTGCACCTCTCAATCTTAATGCAGGACAGTGTTAAAGGCTGTTTCTGACTAATTGGATCTGGCAAAGACTCAAAGCCTCCAGAGACCAACTCTGTGTACTAATAGGATTCTGACTTGAATTGCCCCCAGGCAATTACCCTCAGTTATAGCAAGAGTTTTTTAAGCAGTGTGGGTCAGTTGCTTCTATCTGGAGGCTAACTGTTACTTTTAATCTCTTAAGTGGCCTCAAGGCAAGGTGTTTTCTAATAGGGTGTGTTGATTGTCTTCCCCCCAGGCAAGGCAAATGTCTAAGTGGGAAAGATGTCCTCTCCTGGAAATTTGGGTGTCTGCTTTCTGAGCTCTATCCCCTGAGTTCCCTGACCTGGGTTCTGCTCTCACAGTAACCTGACCTGGGTTCTGCTCTCACCCTCCCTCTGCCAGAGCACAGGGTAGGTGGTTCCACAGGGAATTTTTGTGTGTTGGCCCTTCAAGAGTGTGACTGAACTTACAGGTGCCATTTCCTGGCAGATAGCACCCTGCTGTTTTTCACAGCCAGAGGTGGGTACCGTCCTCAGATTTGGTGCTCTCTGCTGGGGAACCCAGTTTGGGATTAGATCCCAGAGTTCTCAATGGCACCCTCCTCCCGCCACAGCTGAGAAATCTCTCGGGAACTTCAGTTACTGTCTGTGGGCCTTCAGCCAGCATTTTCATGCCTCCCCTACTCCTACCAGTCTCTATACAGTCTCTCCCTTTGGTCCTCGGGTATCAGGGTTCTCTCCTGTGAGTTTTCCGTTGGTTATTCAGAAAGTCTTTCCATATTTCAGTTATAATTCCAGCTTGTTCCTGGGAGCATGTCTGTGTATCATCCATCCACTCTGCCACCATTTTTAATCTCCTCTTCATTCAGTTTTTATTAGCATTTTTCAAGACATATTCACTTCGTTTTTTTCATGATTGTTTTATATTTGCATATAAGCATCTTTTGTTAAATTTCCGATTTCAAACTAATGTTCCAGAGAATAAAATCTAATTTGAATCCCCTAATGAAAATTCATGGGAGTAATTTGTCATCAGTAGAACAAACATAATGGAATTATAGTTCTCTAGAGGGGCAAAAAATATTTCACAATAATGTTGACTACTTAAGAGGGTGTGTTTGAGTTTTCTATATTTACTTTATGTAAACTTTATAGAGGCTGTAAGCCTCTGTTTATTTTCCTGTCATTTGAATCACAGATTCTGAGTTAAGTCAAACTATGGAATGATTTGGCCTATAATGTTATGACACTTTTGTCCTTGAATGATGCCCCAACTGTTAATATGAACTAAGTGGTGCTTCTGGCTGTGAGCATCGGGAAGTAAGCAAAAGTGCAGGCAGAGAAAGAGCAGATCCCCTCCAGCTTTGCACAGAAATGATTCTCCTTCTTCAGGTCTGTCATTGAACCTGTTGGTATGCTTGGCTAGTTTATGTGACCTATCTGTTATTCACTCAGGAGGATATCTGCGTGTGTATTTATTTGCAGGTCATTGTAATGATTGGTTTTATAAAACAGGATGATATATTTATGTAATCTGTGGTTAAGCAGCATATGCTGTCTTGATATTGAAAGACTATATCATGTCAAAATAATTATTGAAGATGTGATTTGATATCTGGGATTTCAAAATAATATAGTGCAGGGTAGTGAGTGGCGCTGGGGAAGGAACATTGGCCTTGAATTGAGGACTGATGAAGCTGGATGGTAGGTACATATGGCTTCATGTAGACTTGCTCTACTTTTATATACATGGTTGAGATTTTCCATTAAGGAAAAATAAGGTGTAAAGAGAGAGGGGAGGAACAAAGAGAGAGGCAGGCTCTTGTTTAGAGAAGAGGTCTTTTCTCTAGTGAAAAACTGTATACATGATCCTTGGATTTAAAAATATATATATTTTTATTGATTTCAGAGAGGAAGGCAGAGAGAGAGAGAGAGAGAGATAGAAATATCAATGATAAGAGCAAGCATTGATTGGCTGCCTCCTTCACACCCTCTACTGGGAATCAAGCCTGCAACCTGGGCATGTACCCTTGACTGGAATGGAACCCGGGACTCTTCAGTCTGCAGGCCTGTGCTCTGTCTACTGAGCCAAACTGGCTAGGGTGATCCTTGCATTTTGGTTACCAGCCTCCGAGGTCAAGGCTTTGTTTTCACTGAGAATGCAAAATACTCTCAGCGATTATTCTCAAAATCAGTCTCTTTGCCTTCAGTGCTGCTGTCTTGCCTGGTTATCTTACTAAAACAGAGGAAAAAAAAATGCACATTGATGGGACCTTTCCCTCCTTCGGGATAATAATACACCATCAAAGGAGCCAGTGGAAATCAGGAAGAAGTGGAACAAAAAAACCAATGACCAAGTATAGAGATTAGATGAAAGGGTTTCAGGGGAAAGACAAAGAAAGAAAAAAAAAAATACTCAGCAATGCAATAAATAAGGAGCAAAAAGTAAGAGAAAAAAAAGGTATGGTTTCTGATTTTCTATGCCTTTCAAGTCATAGCAATTGGATTCACTCTGCCTGTTTTGCAGACTGGCAAATAAAGCTATAGAGGAGTCATGCGAAAAGTGGATGCAGAGAGCTGAAATTATTGGGGTAGAATTTTGTAAGAGTCCCTTCTTACACAAGGCTTCTTTCCCTTAAAGGTGCAAATGGAAAGAAAACATCCCCTGGTTTGAAGGGACTTTCTAAAGAATAAGAGTTTTATCTTATTTTTATCTCCAACTCTCCCTCTCCTGCCAATTTCACGCTGGCCCCGGGGGGCACTGCCTTCCTGTTCACTCTGGGGCTCAAATTAGTTCTTGGCTTATGGTGGAATCTGATTCTTAACCAGGGCCCTGTCTGTTCGAGAGTGTGTGGGCTGTAGCCATTCAGCCAAAGGCTAATGTTTTACTCTCTCCCAGACATCTGCTCACCTTATTAGAAATTTCTCCTCCCTTGCCATGTGCACAGTACACATCACGGGCTCAGCCCACCCCGTTTTACGTGTAGACATCATGGCTCCCAGGGTGGTGTCCTGGCCGCCTGCCCGGAATGTGAGACTGGTGACCCTGTTGTTCTCTTCGTTAAACACAGAGTTAATTATGGCTTGTTGGAGCCTCTAATGACATCTGATGACTTCTGAGACATCATGCGCTCCCTGGCTAATCTCCTAACAAGTAGATCGGATGCCATGTGAGAAAGTACCCTCCACAAACGTGCCAAATCAGACCAGGGCAGAGCTAACTGGTCCCTTCTGATGAGGTGACACTGTTGTCGGCAGTGTATCTGAGAAGATACACACCCTTCTAAACAGATGGATGAGATGTGATTACAAGAGAAAGGAGCACCCATCCCCTCATCTCTCATTACTAGGTGCTGAATGAGATATGAACTGGAAAAAGAAGGCTGAGGAAAAGGATTTTATAATACTGGCTTTTTTTCCCTTTTTTTTTCTAAGGAGTCTGGATTTTTCCAGGGTTATGGAATATCCCAGCTTTAGGTTAGATTTGTTATTGGTTTGCCTCTGGATGCATTGGATATCAGAAATGATTTTAGAAAAATAATACTCAATTTTATTTGGGTTTGCATATGTATTAGAATAGATGTTTATGCGATAAAATTATGTTTTCTTACCAGTTATGAATTATAAAATCCAACACAGTAGCAAGTTTAAGAGATGGATTCATATTCATCTGATATTCACAAATTTGAGATTGGAGAGATTTTAGCAAAATACAAAGTCAGTATGTTCATACAAATTCTCAGAGTGTTTGCTTTGGTCATATAAAGATTTCTTGGTGTGCTCCATCTTTCCCTTGTTGTAGGGTAAAATTGAGCTTACTCAATAGAATATATTTTTATTTATTTAAGCTATTTCTAAATAATGGAATACCACTATATTAAAATCATAAAAAATAGAAAAGCAATTTTGGACCACCTTATTTAATTAAACCATAAGCGCACATGCATACATTAGAAAGAGTTATATCTTTACCCTGCATAGTCTGAAATATATTTGTGTTTACCTTTCCTTTGTTACACTCATAAATCTGAATATGGGATGTCATAGATTATGAATAAATATGTAGTTATTATTTACTGCAATTTATTATTATTTCTTAGACTCATGATCTATAATATCTTTACATTAGTGAGAAATTGGTTAATAAATCTGCTTCTAGAGACTATGGCATTTATTCTTAAGATATAAAATAATACAAATGATATTTAAAACATGCATGAAAGCAAAGGTAATGTAAATAAGATGGTGGCATTATGATGCAATTAAGGGCAATGAGCAGGCTGATAATAGTGGAGATAACTGGGAAAAAAATAGTGGGGTTTGAAAGATAACAAAATATTGAACTGTTAAATACTATCATACACTCTTCTCTCACCATATTAACCCTTTCTACTTCAATCAGTTACTAGTTAAGACAAAATTCTCTAGGGGAAATGTCTGTTTTCAGGAAGTTTCTAGGCTAGGTCAATGGTAGCAGAAATAGCCCTAGGAGGTAGGTACACCCTTAGTTTGTGAAGCTCCCCTGTCAGCTGGCAGGGTCCCATTGATGTTGGGAAGAAAGAGGTGTTAAACGCAAGGCATGCCATAGCATCGCGGCCCTGAGATGACCGCTTTTGAGCAGCTGGGGATGAGGCCTCAGTACAAAGGTAAATGATTGAGTTATACTCCACTTCCGGCACTTGAGCAGATGAAGATTTAGAGGCTGATTGGTTTCTGTGGTCTTGGAAGCCTTACATCAAACAGGCTTGCGTGAGCCAAACAGCACTCAGGCATGCTGTGGAGGGCTTCCGGCCATCATTTATTGAGGACCTGAACTTTGGCAGCCACAGCATAAACTGCTACAAATCAGGGTACAGAGTTAGCCACACAGGTGAAATAATAGTAAAACACACATACACACACACACACACAAAACAACCACCACAAAACCACAGTATAGCGATTTGATACAAATCCTTTGAGTAGGGAATGAGTGAGGCGCTAGGATGGTTGTATGTGCAACTCTTTTTTTTTAATTTATTTTTTTACAGAGAGGAAGGGAGAGGGATAGAGAGTTAGAAACATCAATGAGAGAGACTCATCGATCAGCCGCCTCCTGCACGCCCCCCACTGGGGATGTGCCCGCAACCAGGATACATGCCCCTGACCGGAATCGAACCTGGGACCTTTCGGTCCGCAGGCCGATGCCCTATCCACTGAGCCCAACCGGTCTCGGCTGTATGTCCAACTCTTGTATCCACAAATAACCTTAAACACTCAGGGCTGGCACAAGCATCACTCGCCTTATTGCTAGAAGTTAGCTGCCTGCCTGCCTGTAGATCTTAGAGAAACCTCACTCAAAGCATTTCTCTCGCGAGTATTTTTCTTATCCTGCCTAGATTTACCCCTACACCCACCATTGTCCCCAGACAGATTGCTAAGTTTAGATCTCAGCAAAGCACAAGCTCAATAGCATAGCCCCTGCTGAGGGATTAAGTATTTTACTTTAAAAAAATATTGCAGGGTTTCACATTATGTACCAGCAGGAATAAGAAAAAATATCTGAGAGTGGATCTTGAGCTTGTGGTATAGGAAGTAGGTGGAATATGTAACTGAATACATTTGAGTTTCTAGTTGTTTGATCTCTTCTCCAATAGTCATGTTTTTAACATGTTGACAAGGACACCTGCATCTGGTCCTGATACACTATTAGGATGGCTTCTTGGAGGACACAACAGGAGCCTATGCTAAAAGAGATTCCAGCAATTTCAGCCTTGCCAGGGTATTGGCCCCAATTATTACAGTCTGTGCGTCTAAATTTTATTTTTTTAAATATAAGTCAACCTAATGGAGAGAAGGTAAATCACCAAGATGTATTTTAACAATTTAAATGATTTTCCATTCCTAAATTGCTACTAAGTCAAGTAAATGCTACTCGTAGGTATTTCACAAAAGAATACTTGCTGTTCTCATTTAGATGTGTGATTTCAATAACTGATATTACACACTACTTGTGATCAGGATCAGTGTTGGATGCACATTGAACTTGAACTTTGAAATGACAACAGTGGTACCTTTCTGAGAAAAGAGAAAGGTAAAAAAAAAAAGTACAGTTGTATGTGAGGGAAGCAAGGTGATGTTCAATAAATAAATGAACAGGTCAGAAAAATAATGATTCAGGAAAAGATGAAAAGGTTTTAAGGGTAAATTTAAGGTGACAAGAATTAGAGATCTTTTTTTCTGACCACTCCAGATTCATCCAGGTTGAAGGAGTAGAAATAATTTCCTTAGAGAATTTTAAGATTATTTCTCCAAGAAAATTAAAAAAAAGAAAGAATGTAAATCGGGTTAAGTTGGTTAAGATGAATCAAAAAATGAAGCACAGCATTTTCTTTCCTGAGGAGCAATCCTGTAGTTTCAATCTCTTCTGAAGACAGACATTAATTTGTTAAAATAATCCTCAACATGCCGCTTGTTTCATTATTTTAAGTATCTAATTAATCATTCATGTAATTGTCTAGCTTCACATTTCTTTTACAAGAAAAAAGATTCTCAGTTCATCTGAAAGTGAATCTTTAGGAAAACATACCTAGAAGTTGGGCTAGCTCCATGTTTAGGCCACATTTATTAAAAATTATTTCTTACTCAGCTTCTTAAAAAACATAAATAAATATACAGATAGGATGTTAATAGAGAATCTTTTGCAACAAAGAAGTTTCTTCCTTTATCTAAAAGGTACTATAGAAATTTTTTTTCTTACTAAAACGAATGTACTAAAATAATATCATGCTCTCTCAAGGTAACTTAGCATTGATTTTTACATGATAAAAATTATGTTAATAAAGAATTATGTAAAAATCTATTTCTGACTTTGTGCCCAGCAATAGTTTTGATGGCTTTACTCAGTGTATTTCTCATTTTCAATATATGAAATAACTAGAGACCTTGTGCACGAAATTTGTGCATGGGGGGGAGGTTGTCCCTCAGCCCATTCTGCAACCTCTACAATCTGGGACCCCCCTCAAGGGATGTCTGACTGCCCTTTAAGACTTGCTTCCCTCCATTCTCTGCAGCCCTGTCTGCTTCCCACCCTGACTGCTTCTCTCCCATCTCCACTGCCCCACCTGCTTCCCACTCCACCTGTTTCCTTCCCTTCTCCACCACCCTGCTTTCTTCACACCTTCCTTCTCTTCTGAAGCTCTTGGCTTCCTTCTATACTATCTTCAGTCTTCCCTCTGGGACATGCAAATTAGCTGCCATATTGGTTTGGTTAATTTGCATACTAGTTCCTGATGGGCTGGTGGGCGTGACTTATGGGCATAGCAGAGGTAAAGCCAATTGGCATGTTTTTCTTTTATTAGATTGGATTATATTCTCTTTGTATTTGTGCAAGTATCACATTATCTTCTTAAGTTGCATTCATTAGACAATAAACTTGCATGGGGAAAATGTACCGACCTTGTACATTTTAAGGATGCATACTGTAGTCCTTAAGAAGTAACTGACCTCTTTTTCTTTAGTCAACATTAGGAATATTCACTTACATATTTTTCCAACATGAGAGTTAATATCACTGATCTTTTGTTTTGCAGAAGCAAGATTTTACTTATGGTCTTAACTAATGACTTTTTTTTGAGCAGTTGTACTAATATTGGAGCAGTTTGTTTTATATATATATATATATATATATATATATATATACACACACACACACACACACACACACACACACACACAGTGGAATCTCGAGATACGACTGCCCTAACTTACGAGATTTTTGAGAACATTGCTGTTGAGCGAGCGATTTTTGTTTTGAAATACGAGCAAGATTTGAGATAGGAGTAATCGCTTGGATCGGCCGGCTGCACATGACCCACCAGTTTACCTCTACTCGAGGGTCTCATACTTTCCCACGCCTCAAGGTTACGGAACAAATTAAACTCGTATCTTGAGGTACCACTGTACATATATATCACTGCAAAGTTATCTTGAGAGAGCATGATAATATTATATAATATAGAAATATGCTAATTAACCAGGATGCCATAACAGGTCGATTGGACAGAAGGAGGTTGCACGCACAGCATTGGGGGCAGGGCGGAAGGGGCCTCTGTGTGCCTGTGCTGGGGAAGGGACTGATCAGCAGCGATGGTGCCTGCTTCAAGGACTGGAGAGGGAGGCAGGGCTGGACTGGCCATGGCCACAGCTGCTGCGGGGCCCTGAAAGCGAGATAGAGCCAGATTGGCAACTGGAGGGTGGGTGGCGCTGCACGACTTCGAATCGCGTGCTGGGCTCCTAGTTTCCATATAAAAATACTAATTTTATGTGATAATGCCTTCATCAAGATATTCCTTTCAGCCACAGTAGGGAGAGGAGAAGCAGCAATTAAAGTTGCTGGGGTGAACAGAGACTCCAGTGCGTGTACATTAATAGTGCGTCAATGCATCAATGCAACGCCAAATGGTGTAACAAATGCATTTGACAATGTAATTTCTTTCCGAGAGACACCTTTAAAAGATTAATGATTCGCCAACATTTATCCTACAGTCAAGCCGATGGGTTTAATTTGCCATTGTCTGTGTTCTTTATTCTGATGTTTTATTGTGTTTCTCTTGGTATAATACGCTTTCAATTTTGACTAGTTCAACGTCTGAATTCTATTATTATTTTTTTAAGTGACTAGCATTGCAGAAGAGCTGCTACTTTGTTCCGTGTTATCATTTTCATAAACTGAAATTTTCCTTTGAAGAAGCAGTTTGTAAATCCACCCGGTGGAAACCTTTAAAACTCTTTATTTGGCGTTGGTAGAAGTTACCATGATAGTGCCACGCTCACAAAGGAAGTCTCCGACTGAAGTGACATTTTCCTCAACAAAGACTCAATAAATTACATTGTGTTGGGTAATAGCTTGATTTATTTTGCCGCTTACATAGTAAAAGCTTTGATGTAGAAAGTGCCTCTTTGCTATATTGTGGAATAGGGGATTAGGGAATTTATGGAGGCTTTCTTGATTTATAAAATGCGCAGTGTTTAACTTTAAACAAGCTTCTGTTATTTTCTTGTAACCCCGATTACTCTTTTGCAGTTTGATGAGGTACAAGGAAGTCATAACTTACTTACCTCCGAGCAAAAGAAGTGCTTTTGCCAGAGATACGATTTTTAGTAACTTCTTTAACAACGCTTTTATTAAGTGAACTACTATTAAATTGTGTTAGTGTATTTTCCTGAACAAAAATAAAATAATCACCCATATTTTCCTGTGTATAAGACGACAGGGCGTATAAGACGACCCCAAACTTTTCCAGTTAAAATATAGAGTTTGGGATATACTCGCCCTTTAAGATGACACCTGGCGTATGAGACGACCCCCGACATTTGATAAGATTTTCCTGGGTTAAAAAGGCGTCTTATATGCTGGAAAATACGGTAAATATTAGTAATAACAAATACAATGCAATTTATTTATTCACTTATTTCCCAGATAGTAAGAACTCTTTTTAAAAAAATATATTTTATTGATTTTTTTACAGAGAGGAAGGGAGAGGGATAGAAAGTCAGAAACATCAATGAGAGAGAGACATCAATCAGCCGCCTCCTGTACGTCCCCCACTGGGAATGTGCCTACAAGCAAGGTACATGCCCCCGACCGGAATCGAACCTGGGACCTTTCAGTCTGCAGGCCGATGCTCTATCCACTGAGACAAACCGGTCTTGGCGTAAGAGCTCTTTTGTGTCACTTTTCTTAGCATTGGAGAAAATACTAGGTGTTCAAAATAACAGTGCTTTCAGAGCTATTTATATTTTCGGTGGGTTAGACAAATGAACAAAGAAAATGGTATATAATTGGTTGTGAAATATGAGCTAAATCAAAATAAAAATATATATAGGGCTAGTGAGTGACAGTTTTTAATGGATCAGGAAATAATTCTGGTTTAAGTAGGGTAGCTGGAAGTGAAATTTAGGCAGAAAACAGAAGAGTGGAGGGAAATAATGCACAGATAGCTGGACAGTAAAGTGTTCCATGCAGAAGTAATAAGTGCAAAGACTCAGCAGGTATGGGATTAGTATAAAGTCAATGTGGCTGAAACATAGTGAGAAAGAGGTGGATTTTTAGAAGATGAGTTCGAAGCTGTGGTTGAGTTAGGAGAGAGCAAGATCATTAAGCTCTTTTAGGCTAGGTAAAGAATAAGGAGTTTAATCAGAGCAAGACATGAAGTCATTGAGGGTATTGAGCACAGTTCTGTTTTGTTTTTTTCTTCTTAAAAAATAGTACTGTTTATGTAAGATAGTTCAGATACAAGGTATGGAAAGTGTACTTTAATGTGTAAATGTTTAAGAAGTTATCTCTTGCCCTGACTGGTTTGGCTCAGTGGATAGAGCACCAACCTGCTGACTGAAATGCCCCAAGTTCGATTCTGGTCAAGGGCATCTACTTTGGTTGCAGGCACATCCCCAGTAGAAGGTGTGCAAGAGGCAGCTGATCAATGTGTTTCTTTCTCATCAATGTTTCTAGCTCTCTATCCCTCTCCCTTCCTCTCTGTAAAAAAATCAATAAAATATATATTTTTTAAAAAAAGAAATTACCTCTTTTACTTTTGCCAGCATTGGGAATATTCACTTATGCATTTTTCTCAAGCCATTAAAATTATAATATTTAAAAGCCATCAGGCATATTAAAAAGCCTTGACAGTTTTTCAAGATAGTAAACCATTCTTGCTAAAATTTTGAATCATCTCTTGATTTAAAGGAAATTTAAATCAGTGGAAAATTCTGTATATATTAATACTTCAAAAAGTAACTCGCGTTGAACCTGCTTTACATAGGTTCTAAGTCAGATCATTATAAAAAGGTGTTTCACTTTCTTGAATGTCCAGTGATCTTTTGAAATGTGAGTGGAATGTCCCCGCAGTCTTCTTATCCACTGTACATTAAGGACAGAGATGCTCTCCAATATTTGTGACAATTATAAATAAGTCTATACATTTGAAAGCTCTTCCGTACTTGTAGTACTACATTTACCGAGAATCACTGGGAGTGAGCAGTCTATTGGGAATCAAGGGACCTGGGCTGTGGTCCTCTTCTGTTTAATAGCAATAATTGCCTCAGTTAATGTCTTGCTTAAAAGATAGTTCTAAGTGTTAAAATCATGACTTTTGATTAATACCCAAATAATGAAAATTAGAGCATCAAGTAATTTTTAAAAGGTTAAATTATAGTTTCACCTAGTAACCCTCAAATTTATACCCAACACTTACAGATGAATATCATGAAACAGAAACTTCCTTTCGCCAGCTATGTATTGCTTTTATTAAAGACAGCCATGATGTGTAGTGGTGATTACATGACTACAGTTTGTTGAGACTGTACTCCATAAACCACTTAGAGCCAAAGAAGGCATAGGTATTGATTTCTGTTAAGTCAATTAGGTGTTGAGTGTAAAGTGTTTGTCCACGTGATTGCTCACCCATTTAACAAGTGACATCTCTCAGTATACTAATTGCTACCTTGGTTAATTTGCCTCATGTAGATATATTGTTAGCCAATTAAATAAATCAAGAGAAGTACAGGACATAATTGCATCTTTAAAATATAAGTATAATCTTCTGTATCACTGGAAGCTTCTTTTAAGATTGCAAAATAAAACATGCAATTTTCTATAGCTTTTTACACAATGGTGCTTTCCAAATAGGCAGTTACATTCTAGTAATAATTTAAAATGCTTTACATAAATTAAAAAAGAAAAACAAACTATTTATTGCTGTATAAGTATGATTTTTAATAGTAAAAATATTTTTTTAACTGTAGTATGATTGTGTGGTTTTTTTCTGATCCGTTTGATATAAGCAGACAAAATACTTGAGCCACATAGATTTAACTTAGGTATTATTCCACAATTACGCTTTATTGATCAAAGGATGCTTCCAGATGAATCTCAGGTAGTGTGCCTTTTATCAAGAGCTCACAATATTATAACTGCACCAGATTTATAAACAGATAATTTGAATACAAATATGAAAAGTTCATGAGGCATTCACAGGCTAGATAAGTTCAAGTAACACAGGTGCCTGGACAGGTCAATGCTGGCGAATCTAAGGGTTCAGGTAATACATGTTTGTTTTTCACTTACATGAATTTATTTATTTATTTATTTATATTTTATTGATTTTTTACAGAGAGGAAGGGAGAGAGGTAGAAAGTCAGAAACATTGATGAGAGAGAAAACATCGATCAGCCGCCTCCTGCACGCCCCACAGTGGAGATGTGCCCGCAAGCAAGGCACATGCCCCCAACTGGAATCGAAACCTGGGACCTTTCAGTCTGTAAGCCAACGCTCCATCCACTGAGCCAGACCGGTCTCAGAACTTACATGAATTTAAAAAGTGGTGTTTCTTATCAGTGCATAGGGGATTCAGAGGCGAGAAGTGCTCCGCTCCACTGAGTCACTCAAGAACCGGTCTTCACCAGCATGCCTGGGGTCATCCTGGATGGAGATGGTTTCAAGCTAGCGGAAATGAGAGCAGGGGAAAAAGACATACCTGTTTCCCTAACAAACTTGGACTGGATGTGACCCTTGTTTCATCGTTAATTACATTTCATGATTAAAACCCAGGCTACCTTGATTGCAGAGGGGTTGGGACCAGTAGTCTACCAGAGATGATAGATGATGATAGATAGATCATAGATAGATAGATAGATAGATAGATAGATAGATAGATAGATAGATAAGAAGAAAGGGAAAGGGAGGGAAGGAAGGAAGGAAGGAAGGAAAGAAGGAAGGCAAGAAGGAAGGGAGGGAGGAAGAGAGGGAGGGAGGGAGGAAGGAAGGAGAGAAGAAAGAAAAGAAGGGTCCTAACTGATTTGGCTCAGTGAATAGAGTGTCAACCTGCAGACTGAAAGGTCCCAGGTTTGATTCCGGTCAAGGGCATGTACCTTGGTTTCGGGCACATCCCCAGTAGGAGGTGTGCAGGAGGCAGCTGATCAATGTTACTAACTCTCTTTCCCTCTCTCTTCCTCTCTGTGATAAATAAAGAAAATATATATATTAAAAAAAAGGAAAGAAGGAAGGAAAGGAAGGAAGGGGAAACAGTTCTAGAGATTATATAATAGTCTCTGCCACTTTTCAGTGTTAAAACTAAAAAAGAGAAATGGGTAAAATCTCAGCTGTGATAGAACATTATAAAGGAATTTTAATCAGAGAAGTAACATGATCAGTTTCACATTTTAGATAGATTACTTTCGCACCTGTGTGTAGGAAGGAACTCAGGGGTGGCGCATTTCTGAAAAATTACATTTTCAGCCATCAATTAACACTGAGCCTGAGCAAAGAGATATTAAACATATCAGAAGTGTGCTCATATAAATATCACTCAACTGAAAAAGTTGGGTGCATAATGGAAAAGTTATTTTAATGGGGATTAGGTATTTCTATCAAGCTCTGCCACTGAATTTTTGTCTGTTAAATACCAACTGTGAGTCTTAAATAAATGAGGACATTTTGACCAGATAAGACAGCAGATCCATTGCAATCCTGCTCTTCTCATGAAGCTTGAAAAATGTTATATAGGATGTGTTAGGGCAGCTTTAGCACTGTCCACTGAACTTTTTTTAAAATATATTTTATTGATTTTTTACAGAGAGGAAGGGAGAGATAAAAAGTCAGAAACATCGATGAGAGAGAGACATCGATCAGCTGCCTCCTGCACACCCCACTGTGGAGATATGCCCGCAAGCAAGGTACATGCCCCCAGCCGGAATCAAACCTGGGACCTTTCAGTCTACAAGCTGACGCTCTATCCACTGAGCCAAACCGGTCTCGGCACCCACTGGACTTTTTGAGAAACATGCAAACCAGTTAGAGTAAAAAGAGTCCTAATTACAACTAATTCCAATGGTGGGGGCAATGCCCCCCAGCAGTAGGCAATTCTCCTGACACCAGCCAGGTGTCCTACAGGTCAACTCAGTTCTGACACAACTGACCCAGAGATACATCAGATTCCACAGGGTAAGGGTTCAATCCTAAAAGACTACTTTCCAACCATAGTTTCTCATCACAAGTCCAGATTGATACCTGGGCTTCTAACCAAATGGCATAAATTCAGAGATTCCATGACCTCCTCTTTATGTTTGATTAATTTGCTAGAGTGGCTCAGACAACTCAGAGAAGCATTTTAATTACTAGGTCAGCCATTTATTATAAGAGGATATAAACTCGGTAACAGCCATATGAAAGAGATGCAGAGTGCAAGGTGTGGGGATAGGGTTCAGAGGCATCCATGCCTTCTCCTGCTGCCACACTGGCCCCAAATCTCCATAGCTACACCAACCTAGAAGCTCTCCAAATCTGCCCTTTGGGGTTTTATGGAGTCCTCATTATACATGGACATGATTGATTAGATCATTGACCATCGGCTGTTGGTGATTGATTCAACCTCCAGGCTGGGGGTGGAATGAAAGTTCCAGACTTCTAATTACATGGTTGGGCCTCCTGGGAACCAGCCCCAATTCTTAAGAGGGATTCAAAGTCACCTCATTAGCAGATGCCCGGTTGTGGTAGAAAGGGACTTGTTTTGAATAACAAGACACCTAGTTCACCTTTCTGCCTTTGAAGCAATTTCAGGAACTGAGGACAAGGGACTGCATCATATGACCAAAGATGCTCCCGTTTGTTCTATTGCTGAGAAAATTCCAAGGATTTTGAGATCTATGAACCAGGAAGCAAGGAAGAACAACTATAGATGAATGAACAAATATATGTTTCTTGGAAATCACAATATTGCACAGAGTAACTCACGAATGAGTTATTCTGTGCAAGATTGGCAGCAAAATGTATGGTCAACACTATAATCTGAGGTAGAGAATTTGAGAAATAAATATTTGATTTTATTATAAATTATAAAAAGGAAGAGATAATGGAAATACATCAAATACACGACATGATGCAAGCCTTTTAACATAATGTCATGTCAGTTTCCTCTTCAGCAAAATGGAATTAAATAGTACTTACCATATAGAGTAGCTCTTTTCATTAAATTAGACTATAATATAAAGCCTTCATCATACTTCCCGGTTTATAACAAGTAGTCAATAAAGGCTGATATCCTAACTTATTATAAATTAGATATGCCCCACCTCTGTGTCCACTAAGCTAAAATTTGTCAACTTTGCTCTCCCTGGCTCTTTCTAGTCCAATCTTCCTCAACTGTTCTTAAATCTCCAAGTTTAGATCTCATGTCTTTACAGTATACCAGTGCTTCTCAAGCTTTATTATGAATCAGAATCATCAGGAAGACTTGTTAACAGAGATTGCTGAGTTTTCTAAGAATTTTTTTTATCAGTAGTGTAGGATGTGAAGGAATATTTATTTCTAATAAGGTCCCAATGATGCTAATGGTGTAGGTACATGGACCACAATTTAAAAACCCTCATTCCTACCATATAGCATGCACAACTTCTCATTGTTCCTAATATTTACAAAGCTCCAGGTCTCTCCTCATTTCCTGAAAGTTTCAATTTCTGGCTTCTTCCAAAATGTTTTGACATAATCTTTAGTAATATCAAGAACTACGTAGATGGCCCTTGAAATTCCCTGGATTTGGATCTTAGGCAACTGTTCTCTTTCAATAATCATTTTCCCACTGTTCCCCAAACATTTACTTGCATGACCCTAATCAAGAATAAGCCAATAGCCAAGACCGGTTTGGCTCAGTGGATAGAGCGTCGGCTTGCAGACTGAAAGGTCCCAGGTTCCATTCCGGTCGGGGGCATATACCTTGCTTGTGGGCACATCTCCACTGTGGGGCATGCAGGAGGCGGCTGATCAATGTATCTCTCTCATCAATGTTTCTGACTTTCTATCTCTCCCTCTTCCTCTCTGTAAAAAATCAACAAAATATATTTTTTTTAAAAAAGAATAAGCCAATAGCATAACTGTACCATCTTCATTATCCCAGTTTCACACCTCCTCTCAGGGATCAAAACCTCTTGGATTTCCTGCTCCTTCTCACTAAAGCCTCAACTCGGTCAATCTTTTGGAGCTGCCTACCACAGATTCTGCCATCTTTTCACTCTCTCTCAGTTTTTTTCACGTTGTTTTTTCTTTAGTTTAATTTCAGTATTCATTTTGTTTTTAATTCAGTATTCATTTTGTTTTTTCTTTAGTTTAATTTCATAGTAACTTATAATTGTGCTTCCGTTTTATTTAATCATGCTTGCTTTGGAAAAACACATAAACCAAAGGAATAAATATAGCGACGTGCTCCCCCCATCCCCCGCATTCTGCCACATGCCTTGGATACAGATGGAAGGAAAACATGGATTTACTGACTGCTGCACCTCCCATTCAGGATCGCTAACCTACAATGTGCCCTTAATGCTGCTTGGCAATCAAAACACTTCTTATTCCGTTCACTCTCTGAGCAGTTATTTACCAAAGAGAACTTCTTATTCATGTTGCTCTTTGAGTGATTATTTCACTCGTTCCCCTCTCAGTTGGAATCTCTGCTATCTCCCCGTTCTCAGCGGTGTTTCTGATTTTACTTGCAAAGTCATCAGAAGTATCAAGTTGCCACCTACCTTCCTGTTCACCCAGCAGAATGTGTTCGGATAATCTGACTCCTATGAGCTGTGAGCTAACAGTTCTGCCCCAAGTCAGCTTTTCATTCGTGCCTGAGAACTCATGCACCCTCAGCTACTCAAAGACAACACTAGCATACAAACAAGATTGTATCTATCTCATTTTAAAGCCAACAAAAATAAACCTATCTCCTGACCACTCTTTCCTAGTTTCTGCTCTGCTATTTCTCTGCTCCTTTGGCTTGGAAATTAATTTAAAGAGTTGTTTATGCTAACTGCTTTCAATCCTCTCCATTGCTCCTCTCTAAATCTATTCCAATTAGACTTTTCACCGCGCTGTTCCACCAAACCTGATTTCAACCAATACAGTGATGGTCTCTATTTCATTACTGTAATGGCCGATTCTTAGTTCTCGTCTGACATAATTCCTGCCAAAACCATATTAAAAGGTGACCAAATGTTACTAGGTTTACAGAACACCATGCTTGACGGGTTTCTCTGCTCCTCTGTAGCTTCTAATCCAATGTCTCTCATCACCAGGCTGCAATCACGTGATCAGGTGTTGACCAGGGTTGTGGTCTCATTTGCAGCTCAACTGGGGAAGGCCCTGCTTCCCAGCTTGCTTTGCTGCTGGCAGCATTTATTTCCTGGTGGACTGTTCCACTGAGATCTTCAGGTTCTTGCCAGCTGTCTGCAAATACCCATCCTCAGTTACCTGCCATGGATGCCTTCTTAACATTCCCTTTCACTTCCTCAAAGATGACAAGGGAGAATCTCTGTGCAAGGAGGTATTCCAATACCTACATAATCATATACATCCTGTTAATGTTGCTGTATGCTATTGGTTAGAAGTGAACCACAGATTTTGTACACACTCAGGAAGAAGGGATCACACAAAAACATGAAAACTAGAAGGCTGTATCATGGGGTCACCTTGTCTGGATCTCCTAGTATTATTCTAAGTAATTTAATTTTTTAAAAATATATTTTATTGATTTTTTTAAAAGAGGAAGGGAAAGAGATAGAGTTAGAAACATTGATGAGAGAGAGACATAGATCAGCCACCTCCTACACATCTCCTACTGGGGATGTGCCAGCAACCAAGATGCATGCCTTTGACCAAAATCGAACCTGGGACCTTTCAGTCCTCAGGCCGATGCTCTATCCACTGAGGCAAATTGGTTTCCACTAAGTGATTTAATTTTATTAACTTGTTGTTTATCCCCATTTTAAAGATAGTAAAACTCAATCACAGAGAGCTTAAATAACTAGCCCAATCCCAGACAGTTAGGCAGTATGCTCCAGTTCCATTATCTTAATAACTACGTTGTACTACATTGACATTTTATAGGTACAGATTGACCTAGACTGGAAATATTAGAAATGTAACTTTATGATGAAATTCAATGAAAAAACAAAACACAATTTGGGGAAAAATAGACTAAGGTTTTTAAAACTTTATATTTACGGTCTCAGCTCAGTGGTTAGAGCCTCCACCTGTAGACTGAAGGGTTGTGGGTTTGATTCTCGTCAAGGGCACATACCTCAGTTGCAGGCTTGATCTCTGGCCCCGCTCGGGGCATGTATAGATGAAGCAACTAATTGGTGTGTCTCTCTCACATTGATGTTTCTCTCTCCCTTGTCCTTCACACTCCCTTCCACTCTCTCTAAAAGTCAATGGAAAAAAAATATGCTCAGGTGGAGATTAACAAAAAGCAAAAACAAAACATTAGATTTCCATGACATATGGGCATTTTCATTAAATCTAAATTATCAACTAACAAGGTTATAGAGAACATTAGAGTTAATTGAAATAAATCTAGCTTATTGCATTTATTTATTTAATACATGTATATGTATTGTTATTAATTATTTTAAGTACTGGAAATGCACTCATCATAATTGTATCAGAAATGACTAACGTTTCCAATAATCCCACTGTAGCGATAACATTTTATTTTTGCTGGACCTTTAGGGCCCAGAATAAAGGTTACATTTCTCACTCTTCCTTGCAACGAAGTATGGCCATTGATTCAATTCGGAGCCGAAATATGTCAGTGGAAATGCTTTACAGATGGCTTATAAAGCATCTGAAAAAGAGCGAGGGCACCAACTTTTCCTCTTCTCTCGCTGGTTTGAAATACTGAAATAGCTGCAGTTAGAACAAACGTCTTGGATCGGGGGATGAAAACTGCATTTTGTGGCGAACACACCAAATACGAAGTAAGAACCGGAGTTCCCGAGATTTGTGGGACTTCTGCACCATATCTGCACTTCGCTTGTGAGACAAATAAACTTTGATTTTCCTTAAGTCAGTGTTATTCAGGACTTGTCTACAAGTACAAGCGAAACCAAATCCACACTGATACGATCAAATGAAAAGTTACAACTGATGGCGGGCACCATTAGGTATTGCTTAACTGTTAGTCCTCATTTACAACATGATAAAACTGTCATGTTAATAAAACTGTTAATTCTCATTTACAACGTTTGCTAAAAAGTAATAATATTTTTAATCCGAAAGAAAATGTTTGTTGATTATTTAATGCTAATAATTATTTTAAAAAAATATATTCTTATCAAGATATTGTCCAAAGTAATACAGAGTGCTTTTGAGATAATTGATTGGAATATATATGACTTACTGGCAAATATGCTATGAAATATTCTATAATTACATAATTAAAGCATAGACATATCCTATAAACTAAGTGGACATCTCAATTTTTAAAGCTATTGAACATGTAAATAAATCTTAGTAGATCAAATCTGTAAAGTAAATATAAAGTTAATTTTATGTCAGTAAATTACTGTTTCAGTAAGTGATACAATGCCTAGAACCATATTATTGTCCCACTCTTGACATATGTTGTCCTTCAAAATGAAATCATAAAGACAGCTGAAGAGAAATGCTAGAAAATATCACATGCTCTCTGTTTAGTGAATTGTACTGTACACGTGGCTGACTGAAAAATTAGCAAGTCCTCTGTTCTGTAGTAATGAATCCTAATATTTGAAAAGAGCAAGCGCAGCCAATTACCAGTTCATTGCCACTTGCCATAGTACAATGAAAATTTAATTTTAATGGTGAGCAAACTCGGCCTTTATACAACTGCAATAGGGATATTTTAATATAAAATGCCATGATTGTATTTGTAACGGGGATCATGCTGCTTCATAGTTTTGCACAATGAGGTGACTGGCATTTTGGATCATGTTGCAACTTTAAATACTTGCAATGGTGCTGATCTGTGAGTTGTATACAAGGTGTTTAAATAGAAAAAAAAATGAATTATGATTGTTAAATTATCAGGACCTTTCCAGTAAAAATCTGTAAAACCATTTAAAAGGCACACACTTTTGTGGAAGACAAACAAAATGTTCCTTTCCAGGAATGCCACTTATGGGGCTGAATGATGGGTGAATCAGCTATTCTAAACATCCTCCCAAGTCTGATACAGATTTCTACTGCCCAACTGTTTATGTCCTGATCAACTTCCAATATTTAAATAAGCATAACTTACTCTATCAAGAACTTAATATTTTAAAGCTATTTTTAATGAATGCCTTTTTGAATTTATATATGAAAATTAGTTTTCCAAGTGGGAAGTCCATAGGGTATGCGTGGGGAGTGGAGTTGATATTGTAGAGGCAGGGATCACAGCAAATGTTTTTGCACACTGTATTTTTTTAAAAAGTGAAAGGTGATGTTTGTCTTGCTAGAATCTATCTATCTGAGCTTGTTATATCACTATGTAACATGGTAACATTTCACTTCATTTCTACATAGATCATAGATTATATCCTAAAGTGGTCATTTGCATACTGAGCATTGCAATATCTAAAATGAAATTTTACTTTTGTATTTCTTCCAGTAATATCTTCCTATCTTTTTCTCCTTCTCTAATTATAAGCTTTTCAAGTAATCACATACTCATGGAAGTTTTTTTTTTTTTTAATGCAAAACACTATTTCAGTAAATTTTTCCCACGTCATATTCTTCGTGTTTCCATTCCAAAGGTCTATTTGTTATTCACTCGCTGCTGCCATCTGCTTTCTGGATGTTTCTCAGGACATCTGCTGCCTATCAGAGTCATTGTTGGTGTGCGTTTTTTATCTCCCATTGTGTAAGGAATTATTGAAATCTATTTTATGACGCGACCGAAAATATAGATCCCGAGTGTTTAATCTTCTGGGCCAGAGAACAATCTACATCTCTGTCTCTCTCTCTCCACCACAGATGTCGGACTAGTTGGAAACAGTATTGTCTCTTTCTCAAGCGAGTTAATTAACTGAGGCTCGTTGATTGACAGAAAGTTGGTCTAGCTTTATTTTTAGCATCCATTAAATCTTTTCTTTTTTTCTTTTTTTTTAACAGAGAGTAAAAGCATTCAAATCTCCATTGACCTGTTTTGCTTGTTTGTGTGTTTGTATGTTTGATACCTAGTATGACCGTTCAAACTGATATGCCTGGGGCATGCTTGGTGTATGGCCACTGTCTTTCCCAACTTAGTTTTTGACTGACATTTGTGATTTTTAATGAGTATTCTTACTAATATAATAGGTCCTCTATATCCACAGGTTCTGAATTTGTGAACTAAACCAATTAAGGATAAAAAAAAACCTTAAGAAAAAAAGTAAATTACATGTTTTATGTGGTTAGCCTGAGATGGTTGCTTTTATAACAGAACATGTACAGACATATTTTTTGGTCATTATCATCTAAACAAAGCAGTAAAACAACTACTTATATTAAAAAAGAAAAAAAAGAAATGCATTGCAGGGTTTAATGAGAGCACACAAGCAGAGATAGTGAAAAAGCAGGAAAGAGATGAATATGCTGAGACAAAGGAAATGAGAATCATCAAGTTCATGTCTTCCATATATTCCATATATGAAAATGGGTATCAGCAAAATTATAGAAAAAAATTAAAATTCCATATATATTGAGACCTGACAACTGACATAGGAAGGCGGCTCTGTCTACATGTATGTTCCCATTACAATGGAATACTGGTTACACAACTTTTTCTAATTAAAACTAAAGATAAGGTGTTGTTGCTTTTAAAAAACCCACTTGATAAATGAAAACATCCAGGGAGTTATTTGTTGAGATTTAATTGTGCATCTTGAAGTGAACAGACACCTATAATATATGATATAACAGCCCATAATTAATTCCATCAAATTCTGTTGAATCAGTTTAGAAAAGTTAGTTTAGAACAAAGATAACTAATAAAAAGCCAGTAATGTTTGCATATGTTGAATCCTTCTCTCCTGCTTCTTATGTGCAAAAATGTAGATGGCAATTCCAATCACAGAACTAAGAGAATATCCAGTTACAAGTTCAAATGTAAAACATAAAAGGTAGTGTAGGAGTTTGCTGGAGTGTAATGTAACAATTTTAAGTAATTTTTTAAAGGCCTCAATTTCACTATCAATGTGACATGAAAATTATGTTCTACTTCTTTAATGTGCCAATTTATATATAGCTATAGATGCATAGAACTTAGTGAAATGTACTTTTAAAAGTTATTTTGGGTTATAGGAAGGTTGAAAAAACACAATATCAGTCAAAAGTACTTTGAAAATTGTAATGGAATTCGTGGCAGTGACATTGGTTCCAGAAACCATACAGGTTTCAAGGAAACATCATCTGCACACTGCATCGTGCACACACAGCTCCACACACAGTCTCCTTCCTTCCTCATTTTCCCACCATGTGCTCATTTCCACCAACCGCTGACCCATTATTCTGGCTATCACCACACTGTTGTCTGTGTCTATATGTTATATGTCTTTTGGGTTCATCCCTTCACCTTCTTTCATCCAGTCTCCCTCCCCTCTGACAGTTGTCAGTCTGTTCCAGGTATCCATGCCTCAGATTCTGTTTTGTTAGTTTATTTTGTTCATTAGATTCCAAATATAAGTGAGATAGTATGGTATTTGTCTTTTCTGACTGGCTTACTTAATTTAGCATAACAATATCCAGGTACATCCATGCTGTCAAAACATATAAAATCTTTTTTTATTTACGTCTGTATAATCCATTGTGTAAATGTACCACAGCTTTTTATTCACTCATCTACTGATGGATTCATGGGCTGTTACCAGATCTTGGCTATTCTATCTAATAAAAGAGCAATATGCAAATTGACTGTCACTCCAACACACAAGAGATGGCTGTCCCCATATGGTCAAAGATGGCTGCCCCATGTGAACACAAGATGGCCACAACAAGATGGCCTGCAGGGGAGGGCAGTTAGGGGTGACCAGGACTGCAGGGAAGGATAGTTAGGGGTGAACAGGACTACAGGGGTGGGCAGTTAGGGGTCAATCAGGCAGGCAGGGGAGCAGTTAGGCATTGATCAGGCTAGAAGAGGAGTGGTTAGGGGGTGATCAGGCTGGCAGGCAGAAGCAGGTAGAGGCAGTCAGGCAGGCAGGCAGGCAAGTGGTTGGGAGCCAGCAGTCCTGGATTGTGAGAGGGATGTCCCAAATTGGAGAGGGTGCAGGCTGAGTTGAGGTACACACACCTTGTCCCCTGTGTAGGAATTTCAGGCACTGGGCCTCTAGCTGTAAATAATGCTGCAATTAACACAAGGGTGCATGTATTCCTTCAAGTTAGTGTTTTGGATTTCTTAGGATACATTCCTAGAAATGGGATCACTTGGTCAAAAGCAGTTCCATTTTTAATTTTTGGAAGGAACTTCATAATATTTTTCACAGTGGTACAGTATTCTGCATTCTCACCAAGAATGTGTGAGTGTTTCCTTTTCTCCACATCCTGGTCCTCACTTGCTCTTTGTGTACTTATTTATGGTTGCCATTCTAACAGGTGTGAGTGATTATCACATTGTGGTTTTCATTTGCATCTCTCTGATGATTAGTGATGTTGAGCAATTTTTCATATGTCTATTGGTCATCTGTATGTCCTCTTTTGAGAAATGTTTATTTAGGTCCTTTGCCCATTTTTTAATTGGATTGTTTGTCTTCCTGATATTGAGCTGTATAAGTTTCTATGTATTTTTGAAATTGATGCCTTATCAGATGTATCATTGATAAATATGTTCTACCATTCAATGGGTTCCTTTTACATTTTCTTAATGGTTTCTTCTGCTTGCAAAAGCTTTTTAATTCGATATAGTTCTATTGTTTTATTTCTTCCTTTGTTTTCCTTGCCCAAGGAGATATTTGAAGACACACACACACACACACACACACATGTTATATAAATATATCTCTTAAATTTTAATTAGATTATTATATTTAATATTTTACATTTCAGAGTACTCATGTCAAATTAATAAAAAGACAATTATGATTTAATCTAATAAATTTAAAATCAAATGCACATATATAGATACAGGTGTATTGACAGTTCCACATATACTGTTGGGATCCAGCAGTCCTGTATTGTGAGAGGGATGTCCCAACTGCCCATTTATATTTTATATAAAACCATCCTAATACATAAATACCCAGGGTCCATAACGACCAACTGAAGGTTCAACCAAACACCAGAAGTCAGTCCTGCTTTCAATGCTGGGTTGCTGTGGCTGCTGCTCATGGGGGCACAGCAACTGAGCATTGACTGCCGAGGGGATTGCAGATCAGGCCCAGAGAGAAAGGCAATGCCTGATCCACAGCCTCCATGGCAGCTGTTGATCAGCTATTGCTTCTCTCTGTCTCTCTGGCCTTTCACCGCAGCCATCCTGTGTTACTCTCTGGGCCTCCACAGGGGCTGCTTATCAGAGGATTAGGCCTGGAGATAGGCCCAGAGATGCTGACTGGCATATAAATTGACCAATCAGAACCAAATTGTCTGGCAGGGGAGTGCTATTGGGGGTGAGATCAGGCCAGAAGGGGAGAGCAGTTAGGAGCAACCAGACAGGCAATCAAGAAGTTAGAGGCAATTAGGCATGCAGTCAGGCAGGTGAGCGGTTAGGAGCCAGTGGTCCCAGAGGGATGTCTGACTGCTGGTTTAGGGATTGGGCCTAAACCGGTAGTCGGACATGCCCCAAGGTATTCCCCAGTTGGAGAGGGTGCAGACTGGGCTGAGGGAACCCTTCCTCTGTGCATGAATTTCATGCACCGGGTCACTAGTATTTCTATATAAATCGCATGTATTTGTGCATGAGTGTATATGAATGTATGTGTGCATGTGTGTTCATAATTTAACAAATACTGAAGTTTGGGGTTATTTTTGTTTTTTGTAAGAATCCTACTCGCCTGTGGAGAAGGCATCTTGTGCTTGCTGTCTCAGTATAGAAGGCATCTGCTTGAGGGGAGGCAGAGGAAGCCCTTCCTTGTCCATTTGGACCCAAGACCAGACATGTGGGTGACTCAGTCTAAGTCGGGGGAGTTGTCAGAGGATTCACTTTGCAACATCTGTAACGTTTTCAGTAGTTAATAATAAAAACGACATTTTGATTTTCAGTGTTCAGATTCTTGGGACAATGTCTCGATAATTTCCCAATTTGTGCAATAAATAAAGGCAGGATTTATCCTTCCTCTAGAATTTTAAAAAATATATACATGTAAGTAGCACACATTCATTATATACTGATTTATCTAAATCAGAAAGCTGAAACTATCCCAGAATTCTTCCCTCATTTTAAATTAATGAAAACTCATTATGTAGTCGCAGAGTTGTATTGAGTTGACCTCTGGTATAGATTTTTTTCTCTCTCTCCAATTTCATCACTTTTCTCCATTTCTGCTGCTATTGTCTTAGTTTCATCATCTCTTATCGAACTATTGGAATTGTTTTCCTGCTTCAGTCTTTCTCTTATCCACCTTGCTTACCAAACATTAATAAATCTCTAATATGATTATGCCACTTTCCTACTTCAAATCCTCTTCTCACCTTGTCCTGAGAGGATAAAGTTCAGACGTGAGTGGTATCTGAGGACCCTCAAGGGGCCTTCCACACTCATTTCTCATGCCTCTTCCTATCACCAAATAAAAAATTCTTACTAGATTTCTTTTTGTTTTTGTCAGTGTTCACCTGAGGATATTTTTTCCATTGATTTTTAGAGAGAGTGGAAAGGAGAGGGAGAGACAGAGAGAGAGAAACATCAATGTGAGCGAGACACATCGACTGGTTGTCTCCTGCATGCTCTTGGACCAGAGCCAGAGATTGAGCCTGCACCTAATATATGTGCTCTTGACTGGAATTGAATCCACAAAACCCTTCAATCTGAGGGCTGACACTCTAAACACTGAACCAAACCAGCTAGGGCCAGCATGGGATTCTTTCTAAATATTATCCCTAGAATCCCTTTTCTTTATATATTGGCCAAATTCATACTCATTCTGAAAATTCAAAGCAAGCTCTGCCCATGCAGTGAGTCTTTCTTCAGCTTCCTCTCTGGGCAGAAGTATGTGCTACCTTCCTGCTTCTAAACACCTCTATATGTGGCTGAAGTGTGGCACTCATTACAGGCTCATTAGCAATTCACATGCTATTCCCTTCCATGTAAATACTGGAGCCAAGGAACTGCGCCTTATTTTCTATGCAAGATTGTACTTACTTCATAACATGTCTAATATCAGGTGCTTTACAATACAAACATTTTACAACTGAAAGAATGAGACCTCATTTTTATTTCAAATTTGAGATTCAAATATGAAAGTATTCACAGTTTTTAAAAATATATATATTTTATTTATTTTCCACAGAGAGAAAGGGAGAGGGATAGAGAGCTAGAAACATCGATGAGAGAGAAACATCCATCCGCTGCCTCCTGCACTCCACCACTGGGGATGTGCCCGAAATCAAGATACATGCCCTTGACCGGAATCAAACCTGCGAGAAAGCACTTAATAAACCAATTTTTTTTTTGTAAATTTAAGATCATAATGAAGTTGAACCAGGAGGTCATGGTTTAATTCCCAGTCAGGGCACATGCCAGGAGTAGCTCTGACCCTATATCATCACTTGGGGATAGGTAGGGAGCCGAGAGAGAGAGAGAGAGAGAGAGAGAGAGAGAGAGAGAGAGAGAGAGAGAGAGAGAATGAGATAGTGACAATTAGGGGCTCTTATCTAGTCTGAGCAATCATAATTCCAATGGTAACATTCCAATGGTAACATTCAAAACAAAACTTACATAATCACTTTAAATACATTGTTGAGATATTTGCAGCTATAATAACACTATTTTTGCTGGAGCAAATGCTACAAGAATTAACACTTGCTTAAAAGGGTAAACAAGTTTAAATTTCTGACATTTACCATTCTGCTATTTTCCTGCCAAATACTCAGTAGATGGCAGGCTCTCCTGTGACACACTGCAATAAATCACAGGTTTTTTGTTAAACACTTCAACTCCTATGCACAGATGCATATTCACACACACACACACACACACACACACACACACACACACACACAATCTCAATTTCCCACTCAAATTTTCTATCATCTCGTCAATTCGAATGCATTATTTTAACTTCTCTCACAGTTCTTTCTTTCCCTCTGGGGACACCAAAACTACCTAGAATATTTTCAGAGCTGGGTATCTGTTTTAAAGCATATAGCAAATGCTAACCTGTGCCTTTTTAAAAAGCTACGAGCATTGTGTTCTCATTAGAAGACAGTTTCAGCTTTCCCAAGAGCACAGTAATCTCAAGGAGGTCTCTCACTTTATCTTCTGTTATAAAAAAAAAATGATCTTAATGATGCCAATTAAGAGGTGTGAATGTCATTTCTACATCCCTCTTCCTGTTTCAGGTCAGCAAGTCCAAGGCTCAAAACAAAGTCATAATAACCTTCCTGAAATTAAAGACTTTCTTAACATTTGATCAGGAACTCTAGGTATGACAGGATAACTGTAAATGTCTCCTGGTGTTCTCAATAAGAGATTACATTATTTATGGCCTATTTTTATTTATCTTTACTTTCTAGAAAACAAAAGAAGGAAAATGCAGGCTATGTGTCCCTCTTATCTTACCAGATGTTTTCTTACCTAGTTACTATTACTTGTGAGTTAAGCCATAAGTATTAACTTTTCTTAAATCCCTTGACATAAAAATGATATTTTTATATCAAATTATTTTTATTACTCTGTTCAAGAATGGTCAGGACAGGCATCCTTTAGGCACTGTTTTCTGACCTCCATCCCAAAATGTTGACTTCCTCCTTCTCAATGTTTACCTGGGCTCTTTCAGCCACAATTTGTCACCTTTACCTGGATCAGCTTTTGTCTTAAGTGCCTTTCAAAACCAGGTCTGCTTAAAGAGACAATGAAGATCTATTGCTTTAAAAGTAAGCTGACTGAGAACTCCAAAGTCAAGGATGAAGAACAGGGGGGTAGGGTCATTTTTCAGGAGGCATTTTAACTCTGCAGAAGCCAAAAGAAATGTGCCCTCTGCAGTAAAAGGCCCTGATGCACATAAGATTAATGTTTCCCAATGATAATTGAACAAAACTATTGATAATAAAAATGTTTGTAACTAATTTGATTTATTTATTTTGGTTTACGTAAGCTAATTTATAGTACGTAATTCATCTTAGTTATGAAAAGTAGTATATTTGCATAACATTAAAACTGTTTGAAGGTTTTAAAAAATATATTTTCATTTTTAAGGACACACTAAAGCTAAAATGATTAGACAAAGAAATAGATGCCTAACCCATAGACACAGACAACAAACAGTATGGTGATGACCGGAGGGCAAAGGGGATGAGGGTGGGAAGGGCAGGTGGGCAAAGAGGGGGAGACATAATGTAAACAATAAAAAATACATTTGGAATCATATTCACCCTAGTTAACATTAGTATCAATTATCTCAAGCATAATAGCTCATAAAAACTCTTGCAACAAATTCTATATACAGACTATATCCACTTACTCTCAGGTCAGTTGAAATGTAGAGTCAGTTTTTTTAAAGCTGCTTTAAAATTCAATAGGTTATACAATCAACCTTCCATATTTTGAATTAAATTGTGTTATTGTCTCTATTTTACATATGAGTTATGCAAAACCCTTAAAAGTTACAAAACTTTCTATGATCACTAAAAAATAAGCTAACAATTTTGGAGCTCGGTAAACTACTAGCATAATTATATTCAGGGCCCAGTATATTGTTTGCCTGAAAATCTGATAACGTATTTCCTGAATATTCATATCAGGGAATAGATTGAATATTATCAAATTCATCAGTATCATTCAAGAAGCCATTATAAGCAGGTGGAATCAATTTTCTAGTTTTGGGGTGTATCTTTTTGTTGTTAATCCTTGCTGAAGATATTTTTCCATTGATTTTTTTAGGGACAGTGGAAAGGTGAGGGAAAGACAGAGAGAAACATTGATATGAGAGAAACACATGGATTGATTGCCTCCCGAGTGAGCCCTGACCAGGGAGGACTCTGGCTGGGGAGGTGTCTGCCACCAACGTACATGCCTTTGAGTGGAATGGAACTTGGGACCCTTTGGTCTGCAGGCTGCCCTCTATCCCTGGAGCCACACCAGCTAGGGTGGGATTGTATTCATTTTTATGTGTGTTTTTTAAGTGGAACTACTCAGAATATATTTGTATTTCCTAATTTCTTCAGCTTACCTATTCATCATTAAAATATATTTTAAAAAATCATAATAAAAATATATATACATTTAAAAATAAAAAGTAAAGTTGTCTCTCTACCACAAAAGTAGTAGACTCACTCTGCCAGAAGTAAACATTCTTTTTTTTAAAATAAAAAAACAAACACCTATTTTATTGATTTTTTTTTTTTTTTACATAGAGGAAGGGAGAAGGAGAGTTAGAAACATCGATGAGAGAGAATCATCAATCAGCTGCCTCCTGCACAACCTCTACTGGGGATGTGCCTGCAACCAAGATACATGCCCTTGACTGGAATCGAACCTAAGACCCTTGAGTCTGCAGGCTGACACTCTATCCATTGAGCAAAACCAGTTAGGGCAGAAGTAAATATTCTTAAAAATATCCTTGAAAATCTTCATGTAATTTTATTTCAGAGAAATAAGCATGCATGCATAAATAGATATATAAATATAATATTTATGCATAGATATAATGTTTTTATATATTTATATACATATTTTGTAGATTTTTTTTCAGTTAACTATATACCTTAAAAATCTTTCCATATGAAACATAATTGTATGTAATGACATTATATTCCTTCATCTTTAAAAATTGTTTATGGTAATTATTTATTCAATTATATGTATACATAGAATATATGTGTGTGTGTGTGTGTGTGTGTGTGTGTGTGTGTATGTATGTATATATATATATATATATATATACATATATATATATATATATGTATATATATATATATATATTCACTGGAAGAGAGGGATCCCTCAGCCTGGCCTGCCCCCTCTCACAGTCTAGGAGCCCTCAGGGTCAGGAGGCAATCTGGTGATCAGGGGAAGGCAATGCCCTATCACACCACTGCTGCTGCCACTGCCAGCAGCACAAGCCTCAGCAGGCCCTGGTTCCTGAGCCTTGGGCAACCCTGGGCAGCTGGGGGACTAAGGGGACTGGGGGGACTCCAGAGGCAGGCAAGGCTGAGGAGACTGGGCACTGCCATCTTGTGGCTGTGGGCACTGCCATCTGTGCAATGGCGTGAGGATCAATTAGCATATTCCCTCTTTATTAGGTAGGATAAGCTATCGTATTGTTAGTTTGTTTTTCATCTCTTCAATAATGAAAAAATTTCATAGTAACTTATAAATCCCTGTTTATGTTCTGGGCCCATATTCTCTTATACTTCTGATGATTTGGATAATCGGCAACTTATACCAAATCTTTTCTGGTCCTTCACTCCTTAGATATCTCTCATTATTCTCTTGCTATCAATGCTCCATCAGTGATTAAGCCTCATTCAGTTCTTTGCATTGGTTATTTCCACTCTTACCTTCAGGCATTGCCCTGTGCACAGAGACCGAGAAAACCATCAGTGCTTGGATCAGTCTTCCTGATCATCAGCTACCTACCCTCTGTTTCACATCTTACGTTTCCAATTACCTTTAAGAAATGATATTAGGAAAGTTCAGACTAGACTAGATGTCCTTACTCTAGAACATTTATTATACTTTATGAAGACTTTTTGTTTAGCTGTTATTTTTCATTGCTAGTCACTATGTTTTAGAACAAAGTCAGGAGATGTTTCTGTTTCCAACACCTAGCACATAGCCTGGCACATGGTAAACATTCAGTAGTTCCTTATCTGAGCAAAATCTTCATTGGATTAAATACATCCTAAAGCTTTCATATGGATGTAAAGTAATTAAAAGGGAACAGTAGTATTGAGATTAAGTTAGATTATCTGTTCATCAATTATTCATGCATATTCTATAAACATAATCTTCTGTAAACATAATCACCTACTGTAAATTTGACATTAATAACACAAATAGCAAATAGCACTAAACTATTGATCGAGTGCTTTTTATGTACTAGAACATTTGCATACATTTTTCATTAATTCTTACAAAAATCCTGTGAGGAGTGGAATACTAATTATAGGTGTTTTACAAAGGAAAGTGAAATTAAGAAAGCTTAAGTAATATGCCAGTATTGCACATTACTCCTACGTAACAGAATCAGGAAAATTGAATTCCAGGTTTAATTGATTCTATTGTCTAAAATTTTTTAGCAATCTCAATAAAAGACATTTGTACTCCTTAATAGCCATAAAAGACCCAATTACATATAATTGGTAAAGTATTTTATTATATCCCTTTCATCTTCAATATCATAAGTGCCCTTTTGTGATTGTTTTTTTTTTCATTTTGTAGATTTATTGAAATAATGCTTTGATTCACTTTTTAATCCTCAGAATGACTTTACATAAAGTGATTGGTTTTAAAATATTGAAACTTCCTTGATTCTCTGGGATAAAACTATCTTGGTGATAATTTATTAAAATTTTCATATTTTACTAGTTTTGTTTCACTAGCATTTTGTTGAGCATTTCTGCATCTATTTTTCTAGGGTTAGTTTTAATTTTCAGGTTTCTAAAAAAAAATTTGTTAGGTTTGTTATTTGGCAATATTTTAAAACCTCCCTTAGGATGTTTCATTTGACTCGTGTGTGGCTTGGAAAAGTGGCATCAGATTCCCTAATATTTGGGGATTTTCTGTTTTACATTCTCTTGATGTCTAACATAATACTATTTGAGTCAGATAAAGTTTCTGCGTAATTTGCATCCCTTAAAATTTATTGAACCATATTTTATGGATCAGGACATGGCCTTTTCCATGCATGTTTGTAAGGCGTGTCTGCTACTGCATCTGCAATTGTTAGGTGCGGTTTTCTTTAAATGTCAATTAGGCCAATTTGGTGCATAACATTGCTCATCTCTCTGGCTACTAGATTTTGCCTATTTGTCCCATCAATAACTGGGAGAGGGATTAAGGTCTCAAATTCACTTCAAGGATTTGTCTATTTTTTTTTTAATTCTGTTTTCATTTCATGTAATTTAAAGTTCTGTTGTTGGTTGTATATTTAGAAGTGTGATGTTTTCTAAAGAGTCACTTATTTATCCTTATGAAATGTCAGTCTTTCAGTATTGCCCACTACCCACCCCCCACAAGTCCATTTTGCCTGATGACACTTCATGATAGGGTTTTCTTATGCTCCCTCTCTGTGGGAAGTGTCCTTTTCGTTTCAGCTAATTGTATCTTTAATGTTAATGTGTATCTTTTGGGCATCCTACCTACTCCAATCAAAGTCCTTTCATTGTCTCTGGCTTCAGGCCCTGGGGATTAAAGAGTGGCTAATGAGCTCTCTCCCCTCAGGCCTGCTGAATCTTTCATGTTCCTTAGCACTGTCTGACCTCTCCTTTTCCATTCTGTGGTCCTCAATTTGGTAACTGCTGCTTTGTTGTCAGCTTCTTGCCATTATGCCTTGCACATTCTCAGCTAAGCATTCATCATGGGTGTAGCAGCCCTGGTAGATTTCTGTCTCCTCTTCCCAACCTCCCTGAAGCTCCTTTCCAGAGCCCTGACTACACAGATTTCAGGTTGAAATTTGATTTCTACCTCTTGGGTTCAGGAGTGCCACCATGCTCTGCTAAGTCTCCAGCTTACTGTGCTGGTGAAATATTCCCCAGCCAAGGAGCCAGGCTGGTCTTGATATTCACCTTCTCCTTTTCCTTTCCTTGAGAAATTAGCCTTTTCTTTCCTTTTTCCTTTGACTGAAGACAGCTGTCACATCATACGTACTGTCCAGCTTAGAGTTCTTAACTTTCAGAGAGCAAGATGGGAACAGTTTTTTCTAGCCAAGTTAGAAATAGAAGTCCCTGGTGTTTTTGTTTTGTTTTGTTTTTGTTTGTTTGTTTGTTTTTAATGTTATCTCTTCAAACTTACATTTCTCATGAGAAACTAGCTCTGACAAGATAGTTTAATAAATTCTGTGTCATCTTAATATCCTCCAGGGGGAGCCAAAACATTAGTCTGCCTCTATACTGCACCTGAATTTCCATGTTCTATTGACCCTGAGGAGATTCCTTAGGAAGAAATGCCTTGAATTTTTAAATCATCATAGATGTTGCCAGCTAAATAAGGATACACACTACTTACAGAAATACTTCCTGCAAAAATGGCCATCACATCAAAACCCTCTCAGTGAAAATGACCTATAGCTCCAGAGGAAATTCAAGGTCTTAAGTCTTTAAATGATTTTTTAATCTTTGAAGATAAATAATGATAAATACATTATTTAATAAATATTTGCAATGGAAATGTGGCAGTGAATTTAATTGGTTCATTTGAATGTTTGTTGGTCATAAATATGGTGAGTGTGTATGTTTTATTTAGCACTACTTATTTATGTTAAACATAATTGATAATAATTCTTTTAGGATTTAATTTATTTACATTTACAGAATTTCATTCCTTTTTCATTATTAAAATCTCTCAGCCATTTTCCATATTTTCTTTTGACATTACCCTTCCCATTCATTTACATAGTTATTTATTTCTTTCATAGTTACTTCTGTCTTCTCTCACTGCTAAACCCTGGCTCTAGGGTTCTATTCATTCAAGCTGAATTTGATTGTGAACAGAAGTCGTTACAAAGTTGAGAAGATAGTAAGACATTTGAAAGAAAAATGGAAACCTTAACTCAATTTTTAACCAGTCTCCAAAATGTTAATTTCACCTCTCTTTAATCCATCCCTCATAGGTCTCCCCTGTTTTCTTCAAAATATAATTGTACTTAAGTTTCTGTTGCATCAAACCTATCAGTGCCTGACCAAGACATAATATTGAAAATCGAAGAAATTAGGCAAAAATCAGGAAGGTATAATGGAACACCTCTGTATCTACTAACATTATTTCTAACCCTCTCTTCTGTGTACCCCCTATGCTTCAGGCATTCTACGAGGTATATTAAATTCCCCCAATGAGCCCTTTTCTCATAACTCCATATTTTTATTCATACTGCTTCTCAACTCAAAATTCTACCTCCAACCATTAAGTGCCTGGGCTGTGGAATAATGAGGAGGAAAGCATACAGTTTGCTCCATTGTTGTTTGTAAGCTTTGTCCAATAAAGGCTACTAAAGCTGTGCTATACATGGTATGTTTCAAGGTCTTAGGTCTTTAAATGAATTTTTAATCTTTGAAGATAAATAATGACAAATGTATTATTTAATAAATATTCCTTTTAGACCATAGTTGGAACTCCACAGAGGCTACACTCTACTCACCTTGGTGACATGCTTTTGTTTTTATTTTTTATTTTTTATATTAATTAGGCTATGTCTTCACCTATGAATAATGATAGGTAACCAGGAAGTATTTTGACTTGGTAGTTTGTAAGAAAATATTGTGCAGACCAGCAACAGTGTCCACTAGCCCATGCGCCTCAGGTGCAGCAGCTGAGATGTCTTTTCAGAGCCCAAAAGTCCAGACTACTCATGGCTTCCATTCATCCAGAACTTACCAAGGCCTCAGAGATGTGTGCTCCAGATCTATGAGGAGGTAAAACAATGGCAAAGAAATCTCTCAGTTATTGAAACATGGAAACAAGTAGAGTATTTGCAGCCAAAGGGCACTTGTCAAAAAGGAACATCAGCTAGTGAAGCTTTCCACAGCCACGAAGGGGAGATGAGTGATTCGGGTGGTTTTCTTGAGCAAAAGCGATTTCTTTCCTGGGTCCTTGTCCAGATGGATTTGAAGAAAGAAGCCACGAAAAAAAAGGTGGTAGGAGGGAAAGTGCAGAAACGTTATTGCAAACAAATTCTACTTCTAAAAACCTTAATTCTAGCCAAGTCCATTTTGGCTCAGTGGATAGAGCTTCGGTTTGCGGACTGAAAGGTCCCAGGTTTGATTCCGGTCAAGGGCATGTACCTGGGTTGCGGGCATATCCCCAGTAGGGGGCGTGCAGGAGGCAGCTGATTGATGTCTCTCTCTCATCGATGTTTTTAACTCTCTATCCCTCTTCTTTCCTCTCTGTAAAAAAATCAATAAAATATATTTAAAAGAAATAAAAAATAAAAACCTTAATTCTAAATTCTAAGCCTAAAACTCTGTCCCTCCTGGATGGACAGAGGGGCCTCCTACGAAGGGAAACCTCTGCTTTCTTTGTCTTGAGACATTAAACAGGCTGGAGACCCCCCTTCTCTCCTGTGGGAGCTTAGCCCTGTAATCAGCTCCCGGGACCCCCACATCCGCACTTTTCCGCATCTGGTTCATCTTCTCTGTTTAGGTTGGAGTCGCTTTTGATTTATCTGATGGTCTTCTCCCAGTTGCGCGGGCAGAGAAAACCTTACCCTATAGCTCTTCCAAGCTACTCAGGTCAGGGCTACTTTTGGTCTAACTTACGGTCACTTTAATTGCTCAGGCCAGAGATACCCCTGTCTGTCCTTAGTTTATGGCTGTCTTAATTCAGTAGGCCAGAAATATTTCTATCTGTCATGGCATTTCTCTATCCTCTGAACAAGATAAGCTCCCTCGCATCTTCAAGTCTCCATCTATGTATTCTTCCTCCATGCAACCCTCCTCATTCCTAAAACTCCCTATTGTATCCCTAATGCTCCTTTCCTAAGAATAAAAATGCAAAGTACATGCGCTTTGTGGCCAAAGTCTAGGAAACGGATAACAAATGAAAGGATAAACAAGCTGTCGCGAAGGTAACTCAGAAACAGAAAGCAGATTTGTGTGGATAAACTGATACCTGGCACGCCTCTGAAAATCTCTAGGTTAGACAAACCTTAGTATGACATAAACTCTTGGTGAACACAGAGGTACTTGCCTGCAATCATGGCTTTTTGATAATGACCGCTCTATTGAGAGAACTATTTATATTGTATTGCATGCCATCCTGGCACAAATGACTAACAGTGACTCTGCATGATGACGAATGCTAAGGCCCCACCACCACACAGTTGATCACACGGAGAGAATCAAAGAAATGTGAACATTGTGTTACTGTCCCTGCAGCCACCAACTACTGGGAAAAAAGGCTCACAATCTAATTGACCTTTCTGTGTATTGGAAAAAAATGTATCCCACATCTGAAAATTTTATTCTAGAGTCTATCTAACGCATCAGGCACATAATTAAATTTGAGTGGAACTGTCCATAGCTAGAAGCCTTGAACACAGTCCAAACAGTAACTCAAGCTTTTCCCTGAGGACCTATATCCCCTTCACATCTAATGAAATTACAAATATCTGGACCAACCTCACAGTACATTGACATTTTTCTCCAAAAAGATTCCATATTTTTTCCTGCCGCCAAGTGTCTAAAGCTAGACTATTCCTATCCACAAATGGAGAAGTTTTACAAATAAGAAGTTAGTGTCACAAATCTGATATTCTCACCCAATAATTGAATATTCAATTAAGGACCCATACTGGCTTTCAAAACCTTGGACATCATTACTAACAAGCAGATGCTCACCCATTGAACACAGAATCAACCTTGCCTACTACTTTAGCAAAACCACTAGAGTAGTGGTTCTCAACCTTCCTAAGGCTGTGACCCTTGCATACAGTTCCTCATGTGGTGGTGACCCCCAACCATGAAATTTTGCTACTGTTATGCATCGTGATGTAAATATCTGCATTTTCTGATGGTCTTAGGCGACCCCTGTGAAAGGGTCGTTCAACCCCCAAAAGGGTCGCGACCCACAGGTTGAGAACCGCTGCACTAGATGGATGAGATTTTTGCCTTCAAGTCTTCATGCTTAAAAATGAAACATGGCCCTAGCCAGCTTGGCTCAGTGGATAGAGCATCAGCCTGCAGACTGAAGGGTCCTGGGTTCTATTCCAGCCAAGGGTACATACCTGGGTTGCGGGCTCGTCCCCAGTAAGGGGTGTGCAGGAGGCAGCCAATCAATGATTCTCTCTCATCATTGATGTTTCTCTCTCTCCTCCCTTCCTCTCTAAAATCAATAAATATATTTTAAAAAATAAAATAAAATAAATAAAAATAAAATATGATTTACTCATAAAAGATCCTTCCTTCAAGGTGGACATACCACGGCAAAATAGCAGGCATCATAATGATGAAGCTGTGTCAATGTTATTGTCCTCAGATAACTCTGATTAATAGACTGAACTGCATATGGTGTGGCTGGGCCGAAAACTAATGTCCTGATTCCAAGATCAGGACTCAAGTCTAGTAAAGCACATATAGGAATGACATACCTAGAAGCAACATTTTCTCATGAACTTAAACTGTCTGTTATGTAAAGGAAAACATGGGGACTATCAGATGTGTACAACTACCACCTGACCTGTAGCAGTTTCACATGTATGACTGCTGTTGTCTCTGGCACGGTTTGTTAGAGAAACTATACCAGTTTCTCTAACAAAGGTTCCTATATACAGTGGTACCTCGAGATATGAGTTTAATTTGTTTCGTAACCTTGAGGCGTGGGAAACTATGAGACTCTCCAGTCGCGGTAAACTGGTGGGGTCGTGTGCAGCCGGCTGATCCGCGAGATGACTCCTATCTCAAATGTTGCTCGTATTTCAAAGCAAAAATCCCTCGCTCCATGGCTCGTATCTCAAAAATCTCGTATGTTAGGGCACTCGCATCTCGAGGTACCACTTTACTGGCATCTCTGCTAGAAGCTTGACTATGGAGTGCCATGTCCAACCTCGGCTGTAGAATAATAAGAGGAAAACAGCATTTACTCTGCTACTTCTCTGTGGGTACAGTTTCTCAACAAACATTAGGTTATACCTGCATCCTCTGGAACTAGTTTTCTCTGTACATAATGCCCCCATGCACAAAAATCAGCAATCAAATACTATAAGTTATGAAGGTATCACTTTCCATGTAATATATATAGACCTTGCCTGGGGTAAATTAGTCACCCAGGTTCAAATAATATTTTCAAATCTTTGGGTCAAATGCAAAACACATTTAAGTTTGGCAGATAATGATATGGCAGGTGATTGACTTAAATATATCACTTACCATTAACTTAACTGGCTGAAATAGTATATGCATTTCCATATTCTAATTTGACTAATGTGAGTAAATTACCCAGCCAATTATCCAGACACATGATACGACAATGCGTGATTAGCTAGCAAGGACTAGACTTGGTATCCCTGCTCTGGGAAATGCCCAAAAGCGGCGTCAGTTGTGAATGCTGGATGATGCCATGTAGTATGGTAATGAAAAAGTCAAATATTTAAGTGCTTTTTTGTGTGTTGTTGCTATTCAGTGAGAAAAATTAAATCTGACAGCAAATCTCTGTAGTGTACATGCAATCTCCACTGATAAAATACTTTGTGACTTTGGCAAACCTTAATTATTCCAGGTTTGTTGACATCATGTATTTCGATTGCTAAAAAAAAAAACAATAAATCAGAACTACCCCTACAAGAGGGGGGGGATTATGTTAAGCTGCAGAGGAGATAAAAGCACTCCCTCAGAATTGTCTTAGGACCAACTTGAACTTCGAACAGTCCTTGAGAGAATAAACCTGTAGTAATGTTGTCCATGTTGAGAGGATGCTTTTTTTTTTAAAAAAAAAAATGAGATCCAATGATACTCTCAGTATATAAAATGTGGGCACATCCCTGTTAAAGGAAATCCAATAATTCAGTATCACCTTTCATCGATTTTATTGTATAGTTAAATTGTTTTGGAAATGCTATAAGTATAAAGATTTTTATAAGTAGTTAATTAGTAATAATAGTTTCAACATTAATTCATGATACCCAATATAATTCACTAATTCAACATAATTCATTATATCTATAAATAAATCTTTGATGGCATCCAAAATACTATTCATTTTTTCCCCCTTTACTTTTCCAAAGATATTTCATTGGTTTTTAGAGAGAAGGGAGAGGGAGAGAAATATCCATGTGAGAGTGATACATTGAACATACCTCTCCCTGCAAACCCCCTTCCACCACCACCAGGGATCTCTCCCGCAACCCAGGCCTGTGCCCTGAGAGAAAACTGAACCAGCAACCTTTCGGTGCATAGGAAGATGCCTAGCCAATGGAGCCACACTGGTCAGGGCCAAAATCCTGATCATTGTAAGAGGCAGACATAACAAATACATTCAGCAGAGTAGGATTCTGTTGTTTTTGTTCTTCAGAAATACTCTTGTTCTAACTGTAAATCTAAAACGTCTGCGACTCTCTTTTACCCACTCAGGTCGAAACGAGTATTTGTCTCTAAGCAATTCTTGTCCGTAACGCTTTTGTAAGCCAAAAGCAACATCATTATTGTCAGCATTGCTTCTTACGTCCTTTCCTTCTCCCTTTGGAAAACAACAGCAAACGTGCAAAGGGTTTTCATTCTGAATTCCTCAAAACGAATTCCAGAATATTTATAAAAATATTTTACGCAACTCTATGAGATTATAAAATGATAAAAGGTTAGCTGCCTCAGAATAAAATTAGGTGCATTAAAAAACAGCTCTTCTTCTTCAATGAAGTCACATCGTTTCCCTTGCCTTTTAGCTTTTTTTTTTTTTTTTTTTTTTTTTTTTTTTTTTTTTTTTTTTAGTGTTTGAATCTCCATGATGCGCAATTGGAACAGTTTTGCCAGGAGGGAGAAGGTGCACTCACGATGCTGACTGGAGAGAAGCATCCACAGGGGGGGGAGAGTTATCACTGAATTTACTGTCTGTCAGCAGATGCTCCCCAGAAGGAAAGCATCCCCGAATTCACGCTGTGCCTATCTCCCTACTCCCCCCGGTGCCTCCCCTCCTCGGGGAATTGCGGGGATAAGGATCTTTCTCTCCTACAACTAATGCTTTAGAGCTCGCACAGCTGTGTTTCTCCTGCCCCTCCCCGGGGAGCCCTTTATCTCCTCTGAAGCACATTTTGATGATTTTGTTTTAAAGAGCGAGGTTTGGGTGCGCGTAACCCACTCCGTTATCGGGGTCAGATACAATTGTTTCCATCTTTCAGGGAGACTGCCTCCCTCCCCCCTCCTACCCCCCCAAACACACAGGATGGGTGGTTTATATATACGGTACTCTGGTTGCTGGCTTTGCTATCTATCCACCGAGAGAGCATCCTTGGTCATTCACACCCACATGGCATGCATCCCCAAATCCAGCGACAATTGTTTTACTGGCTGTGTGGCCATTAGAGGACCTGGAAAGAAAGTCTGTTGAGGAAACAGGGAGGGATGGGAAAATTGTGTGATCTCTTTAGGCTTCTGTTCCTGCATTGTGTTTAGAAATTGCTACTAGGTGTTCACTCTCTCTTGTATCTGTTTGATGTTCCTTATCTTCCTTCTCTCTCTCTCTCTCTCTCTCTCTCTCTCTCTCTCTCTCTCTCTCTCTCTCTCTCTCTCTCTCTTTCTCTCTCTTTCTCTTCATTTTGCCCATTCCCTTTTTATTGATGTATTCGATAGAGTAAGGTGGATTAAGGAGTGCTACTGGTACTAGTGCTAGTAATAATAATAGTAACAACAGCAATAAAAACACTTACACACACACACACACACACACACACACACACACTCAAGTCTATGAGGTGAGAAGAAAGCACAGTCATTCTTACAAAAGGAAGAAAAAGCAAGATTAAAATACCTAAGATCATAGAGTGTAAAGGATGTACAGATCAGATTTGATCTCACTCCTTTTTTTTAAAATATATTTTATTGATTTTTTACAGGGAGTAAGGAAGAGGGATAGAGTTGGAAACATGAATGAGAGAGTAACATCTACCAGCTGCCCCCTGCACACCTCCTACTGGGGATGTGCCTGCAACCGAGATATGTTCTCTTGACCAGAATCGAACCCTGGGACCTTTCAGTCCACAGACTGATGCTCTATCTACTGAGCCAAACCGGTTTTGACTCAAGAAGGTTTAAAGTGCTTTTCTCCTTAAAAACAAAACACGTGATATTGACATGCATTTTAGAGAGGTCAGAGATGTGTGCTTTTCTTATTTGGAGGTTCATTATGAATCCTTTTTTTTTTTTAATACTGCCAACTCTATTATTAGGAGAGTCATGTGAAAGGATCACAAGGCATCTAACTCATTAGGCACCACAGGCAGCTGGAAACAAAATTCAGGTGGTGTTCTGACTACTCACTTCTACAGAGTCCAGCCCAGGTGTCAGTGGTGCCAAATTCCTCTTGAAAGTATTCCCAGCTCACGTAGTGACCCAAAGACTCTCAAACAACAGATTGCGGATTGAGATTGTTTGGATAACTGAATGTTGGCAATCTCCAAAATATATACAGTGGTACCTCGAGATACGAGTGCCCTAACATACAAGATTTTTGAGATACAAGCTTTCGAGCGAGTGATTTTTGCTTTGAAATACGAGCAACATTTGAGATAGGAGTAATTGCGCAGATCGGCCGGCTGCACACGACCCACCAGTTTACCGCGACTCAAGCGTCTCATAGCTTCCCACACCTCAAGGTTAGAATTAAACTCGTATCTCGAGGTACCACTGTACAGGTTGTTTGTAAAAAGAAGAGATAATGAAAGGAAACACTGTGTAAGACATTTGTTTTTAATAGATTTTTCCATAAGATGTGTTCTAAATAATAATTAATATGCCAGGCTAGAAAAAAAATGACTAAAAGATAAGCACATCCTATACAATAAAAGGCCAGGGCTATAAGAGTAATGACCAGAATGACCATTTGACCAGTTGCCATGAGGTGCGTTGACCACCTTTCATTCCCCCTCGCCCCTGTCCTACAGGCTCTGATGGCAGCATGGTGAACGGGAAACCAAGGCAGTGGTGCGGGGCTGGGGACTTCTGAGTGGTGGCAGGCCGTGGGTGGCGAGTGATGGTGAGCAGCCAGTGGCGAGCTGCGGCAAGCATCTTGGAGCAGGGGCAGTGGCAGTGGCCAGCATTGCAGAATAGCCCAGAGTGGGGAGCGTCAAAGAGCATCACAGGGCAGCAGGCCACACGAAGCACTGTGGGGCAGGGAGCATCGCAGGGTGGCAGCAGGGAAAGTCGAAAAGCATCATGGGATGGGGAGTTTTGCAGAGGGTCCCTGGGTGGCAGAGGCTAACAGCACGAAGCTTCATGGAGGTGGTCAGCATCATGAAGCACTGCGGTGTGGCATTGGCAAGTGTCACGGGGCAGGGGTGGTGGTGGTGGCTAGTGTCGTGGGGCATAGAGGGGGAATCAGACATGGCTCCTGATCGCAGGGGAGGCCTAGGGATTCTACTTGCGCACGATTTTGTGCACTGGGCCTCTAGTATTATGATATGCACACTAGTCTTCCAACCCGAGAATGTGTCTAGATTAATGTGCATTTACTGGTATTGTGAAAGTTGTGTGTATGTTTATCAGATTATTTTATATTTCCTTACGTCTCATTCTATAAATAGTGTTGCCATATATTTCAGTTCTCCATCTTTAAATCAATTAGATAAAGGAGACAGAACATGGCTGTTCCTCTTTTTGAATTTATTGTGAATATCTGTTAGGGTTGAGAATACTTCTACTTGCGGTTATGCATAAATTGGAAAACAAGCATTGTTTCGTACAGATGTCACCAGGATGCCCTGTGGCCTTGAGAATGAACAATAAGATGTTCTCTTTTGTTTGCCTATTAGAACATGGGGATTTCTCTCTCTCTCTTTCTCTCTCTCTCTCTCTCTCTCTCTCTCTCTCTCTCTTGCTCTTGCTCTCTTGCTTTCTCGCTCTTGCGCTCTCTCTCTCTCTCTCTCTCTCTCTCTCTCTCTCTCTCTCTCTCTCTCTTTGGCAATACTGACTTGATTAAGCCAACCATCTCTGCAACCAAATAACATACCTAATATTGTAATAGATGGAGCACCGTGGCTAACAGCATTTTGTGAAAGACGTTATTTCAATCCCCAATGCAGAAACCACACATCCGTAGCGGCGCTGGGAAGTGTACCCGGCACTCCTGAAAGCATGAACCTGTGTAATACAGCTGCAGTTTGACAAAGTTTTGATCAAATGAAGCTGCTGCCCGCGCCTTGTGTTATTTAGAATGAGAGACCTTTCTCGGGAAAGCCACCAGTTCTATTGATGTCCTTGTCACATTCACACGCCTCTGTCAAATCAGTCATGACATGATTTTATTTTAAACAGTGTTTCTTCACAAAGTAATTTAAGTTGTCAGCGAATCACAAGGAGCTTAGGTAAATTTTGAGAAGAGCCACAAATGAGAATATGAAGGGCCATAAATCATTGGGCTTGCAGTTGACTAAGACTATTAACCCGGGGAAAAACAACAGCAAGCAAACATTGAAACAATTTGCCGTGCCTTCCTTAACAACCTCCCCACAAACCTGAGCTAAAGCAGTCTAGTATTGTGATGAAAAAAGGATTAAAAAATGGTTACCAAATTGTTACACAACCCAACATTACCGTATTTTTTATATCTTCCTTTGTCAGTGATGCTTGGAGCAGAGGGATAATAGGCAGCCAGATACACATCTCTAATAATATAAGTGTAATATGCTAATGAGACGAGACAACCGAATGACCTTCCAGACGTCATTCTAGACAAAGCCATGGTGGCAGGGGCTGTGACAGAGGTGGTTAGGGGTGATCAGACAGGTAGGCAAGTGGTTAGGAGTAACCAGGCAGTCAAGTGAGCAGTTAGGGGTGATTAGGCAGACAGGCGGAGTGGTTAGGAGAGATCAGGCAGGCAGCCGAGTGGTTAGGGGTGATCGGGCAGGCAAGCAGAGCTGTTAGAGATGATCAGGCAGGCAGAGGAGTGAGCAGTTAGGAGCCAGTGGTCCCAAATTGCAACAGAGATGTCCGACTGCTGATTTAATCGTCCATCCCCTGAGGGGTCCTGGATTGTGTGAAAGTGCAGGCTGGGCTAAGGGGCCATCTCCTCCCCCATGCACAAATTTCATGCACCGGGCCTCTAGTATTTTCTATAATGTTAAATATGACATATATGATCTCTTTGTCCTTGCAACATCTCAGAATTCATTGGCAAAATGAAAGAATTTGTGAAGCATAAAGCAAATCTTTAAGATTAGTTAATTGAAGTATATATCTGTATGTATATCTTCATCACCATTGGTTACCTTATTTTTGCAAATGTACTTTAAAGCAATTTAATATTCTCTCATTTGACCTTTTAAAAGTTTTAAACATTTCTAGAATCAAAATTAATCTATTCTTTACCTTAACTTCATCTCATTTCACCTACATTTAGTCCTCCCCCCTAAATATGAATGTATATTTTGTTTTGTGTTTGTGTTTGTTTTCTAACCTACTTAAAATCTTTCCAGCTCAATTCTGCTATAAGTTAAAGTCTAATGTGATCAGTTAAGTAATAGCACACAAAAGATGTTTCTTTGTGTTTTTTTTTCACATCACACAATTTAGATACATATTTCTGTGTGAGTATGTGTGTGTGTGTATGTTAGATAAATAAAATATTAGTCTTAAACTTTATTTGCAGATATAACCTAAGGCTTCAATTTTCTCACTGAGTTTAAATAAATTACTCAGGTACAACGCCATTGGAAAACAGAGTAGGAGGGAACCTTCTGTCAAAGAAAGAAAAAAGAGAGAAACTGTGAATAGGCTGAAATTCTCCAAAAAGCTATGTAACACCTTATTGAATTAAAATATTTTCAAAATTTTACCACTGCTTTAAATTTAAAAAGGAGGAAAATATCAAGGAAAAACTAAAGTGTGCTATAAAGACAATTTAAAATACTTTGTCCCTTTGACAAAGAATTCTTAAAGATATCAGTAAATTGAAAACACATTATAAAATGTATTTAATTCCAAACTATGTGAATTTTTTTACTTAATGTGTCTTTGAACTTATCCTCCTTTTCTATATAAAATATTATTTTAAAATTTGATTAAAACTTTTTCAAGTTCAATGTTGTGACAATTTTGCTTCCTTTGATCATATCAACTGATCAAGATTAGATTCTTAGAGAGGTCCTTGTGGTCTTTATTACATCGTTTTCTGGTTTCTCAATATTAATTCTTTATTAGTAGGTAACACAGCTTGTTTATTGCCTGAAAATTATTAAAGAGCCCACCTCTTTCTAGTCATCAGAAAAAGCCATATTTTTCTTTCTACCATCTCAACTTAATCTCCTTTCTATTCTCCTTGGAAAATGTATGAGAAAATTACAGTAATTTTGACATTTATTTTGTTTTTAATTTTTCCTTTCATTGATACCTTACATTGACTACTCCTCTATAAATGTGAAAGTTTGCTGCATAGTTGGGAACAAATTATGGTTGTCGTTGAGGAATATTTTTCTTTTATAATTTGGAATACTTAGAATAGGCTTAAAT